>BDMV01000001.1:34620092-34672933 GCA_008326285.1 Oryza officinalis | reverse complement strand
TATTACAATCAATTTCCAACTTGTAGGTCGATCACAATTACTCCTTCCTCATGATCACTTTGAACATATGGGGCTTCCTCCTCGTGTTCGTCTTCGTCTTCGTCTTCGTCTTCTTGACTTTCTTCACCTTCTTCTATATCCTTCGCGAAAGGTGGTAGCTCGTCGATTTGATCGTAGCCTTCCTCGTCAATGATATTCTCCACTCCAATAATGCTCCGCTTTCCATGGAGAGCCACGTGGCGATCAGTCACCGACGAAGGGTCTTTCACATAGAATACTTGTGTTACGGAGTTTGCGAGCACAAATGGTTCGTCTTGATAACCCACATTGTTTAGGTCCACAAGAAACATTCCGTACTTGTCAATCTTCAAACCACATGGAATTTTGACCCATTGACACTGGAAAAGTGGTATCTTGAGCGGTCCATATTCAAGCTCCCAGATTGCCTCTATATAGCCATAGTACGTTTGTTTTACACCATTACTGTCGAAGGCGTCTATGCGGACACCACTGTTTTGATACGAGCTCTTGGCATCCTGTGTTCTCGTGTAAAATGTATAACCATTAATGTCATACCCTTGGAATGAATGAATTGTGCTCGCAGGTCCCCGAGACAAAACATACAGCTGGTCACTATCAGTATTCATAGCCATGATATGCTTCCGTAACCAATCGCCAAAATTCAACCTATGCTGCTTAGCTATCCATGCTTCTGATTTGCTTGGGTTCTCGCTGCGGAGTGTATCAAAATGCATGTCGACAAATGGAGCCACCAAGGCCGACTGCTGGAGCACTGCGAAATGTGCTTGCCGTAATATTTCTAGGCTAGGAGCGAAAATTGCCTTATGCCCTAGTGTCCCTTTCCCTAGTAGCCTGCCCTCGTGTCGAGACATCGGCACACCAATGGGATGCAAATCCATATAGTCGATACAGAACTCAACCACCTCCTCTGTTGCATAACCCTCTACGATACTGTCTTCTGGTCGAGCTCTATTACGCACATACTTCTTTATGATCCCCATGAACCTCTCGAAAGCCCAAATGTTATGCAGATACACCGGGCCGAGAATCTTTATCTCTTTCATGAGATGTGCCACGAGGTGAACCATTATATCAAAAAATGATAGTGGAAAACACATCTCGAGCTGGCAAAGGGTAATGATTGCATCTGCTTGGAGCTTGTCTAGCGTGCTTGGATCGATCACCTTCTGATATATAGCGTTGAAGAACGAGCACAGCTTTACGATTGGGTTTCGAACCTTATCTGGCAAAATGCCTCTAATAGCAATAGGAAGAAGTTGTGTCATTAGCACGTGACAATCATGTGACTTCATGCCCACTAATTTCTTCTCTTTCATGTTGACAAGTCTTTTAATGTTCGCAGAGTAACCAGAAGGGACCCGGACACCCTGCAGGCACTCCAACAGACTTATTTTCTCTGCGGCACTAAGGGTGTAGCACACAGGAGGGAGGTACTGGTGACCATTGGGACGTTCTTGAGGATGTAGCTCGGGCCTGATGTTCATGTCTGCGAGGTCTCTCCGGGCTTTTAACGTGTCCTTTGTCTTGCCAGGTATGTTTAGCAGGAGTCCCATCAAACTCTCGCACACATTCTTCTCAACGTGCATCACGTCAATTGCGTGACGGACATCCAAATCTTTCCAATACGGTAGTTCCCAAAAGATAGATTTCTTCTTCCAAAGAGGCTTCTCACCAGTCTTGCCCACCGCGTTTCTATTGCCATGTCCCTTACCAAATATACATTCTATATCTTTTACCTCTTCAAAAATTTCTCTGCCTGTACGGTGTATTGGAGCTGTCCCCTTCTCCACTGTGCCATCGAAATCTCTTCTATTGCTACGATACGGGTGGCCGGCTGGAAGAAACCTCCGATGACACATATATACAGTCTTTCCTGAGTACCTCAGCCACCTGCTTGCTGTGTCCCGCATGCACTGCACACATGCACAACCACCTTTCACTGTTTGGCCGGATGTGTTGCCAGCCGCAGGGTAATCTTGAATGGTAACGAACAACATTGCCCTTAAGGTGAAGTACTCTCTTTTGTATGCATCCCACATCTGCACACCCCGGTCCCATAGTAACTTAAGATCATCTACCAATGGCCTGAAGTAGACATCGATATCGTTGCCAGGTTGCTTGGGCCCTTGGATTAGAAGTGGCATCATTATATACTTGCGTTTCATGCACAACCCTGAAGGAAGGTTGTAGATGACAAGTGTCACTGGCCACGTGCTATGCCGACTGCTCATATCGCCGAATGGATTCATCCTGTCTGTGCTTAGACCAAACCTTACATTCCTAATCTCGCATGCAAACCTTTTGTACTTTCTATCTATCTTTCTCCATTGAGATCCATCGGCAATGTGCCTTATCAACCCATCCTTCTTACGGTCTTCGTCGTGCCACCGCATCATCTTTGCATGCTTTTTGTTTGCATACAGGCGCTCAATCCGAGGGATTATAGGAAAATACCATGCAACCTTAACGGGCACTTTCCTCTTCTTTAGAACGGGCCCACCACTACCATCGTCAGCATCATCATCGTTATCTCCACCCTGATACCGCGGTGCTATGCAAACTGGACACGTATCCAAGTCTTCGTAGTTACCTCGATATAGAATACAGTCATTTCGACAAGCGTGAATTTTTTGCACTTCCAGCCCAAGTGGACAGACAACCTTCTTTGCTTGGTATGTTGTTTCTGGCAATACATGACCCGCTGGAAGGAGGTCTCCGATCAGCTGCAGAAGCTCTGTGAAGCTCTTGTCACTCCAGCCGTTGGTTGATTTCATCTGCAATAACGAGAGGACGACGTGTAACTTGGTGTGTTCCTCGTTGCATCCTGGATAAAGTGGTGTTTTTGAGTCCTCCACCATGGCTTTGAACTTCTCGTATTGCTTGTCATCGTTGTAGGCTGTCTCCCCATCGCGCAACATTTGATCCAAACCATCTGATTCGCGATTGTCATATTCACCTTCGTCACCAGGCGACTCCACATTGTCTTCGTGCATTGCTTCACCATGATTGTCCACACTGTCATTCTCATCTTCACCATGATTGTCCTGACATGTGTGATTACGCATAAAACCTCTTGTTAGAAGATGCTCGTGAACTTGTTTTGCAGGAAACTGTCTCTCGTTCCTGCAATCAGCACATGGACAATGCAAATGTTCCGTCATGCTCAACGATCGGGAACTCGTGGCCGCGATCACGAAGTTGGTTACTCCCCTGGCATACTCCAAGGTACCACGCTTCGCACCGTTCATCCCTCCTTCATCCATCGGTCCTACGAAAATTCTTAAATTAACTGCTAACATATATATATTGATTAAATCCGTAAATCAATCAAAAATCATCGTTACTAATCTTTCATATGTAAAATACTCGATGATTTAATACTGTCCACATTACACAAATAGACGCAAGTAACATATTCTCAATATTACTCCAAAATCAATAAGTCATTATATTTTCTCAAAATATTGGACCAATTCAACAAGAGACGTCTACATTATCTATCACAAATAAGAAAATCATATATACCATAAAGAATTAATCACACAAATGAAACAAACTTGCTTAGAGAAAATGTACTAACCTTTAAACATGAAAGAATACACAAATTCCTTAATGTATTTAAAATTTTTCGGCAAAACCTCTCCCCCCGTTTGCATGAGCCGCACGAAGACGCTCAAAATGAGCTCATCAGCGCTGAGAGGAGACATATATAGGTGCACAAGATATAGGTGCCGGTTTACAACAATAACCGGCACCTATAATCAGTTCCTTCCGTGGTAAGGAACCACATATGTGCCGGTTCTTTTTACGAACCGGCACATATCTTATAGGTGTCGGTTTGTAGCATCCGGCCGATACCAATTGAAACAAATAGGTGCCGGTTCATAACAAGAACCGGCACCTATTCCTTTCTCCGCCCGAACCGGCACCTATAATCTATAATTGAGACGATAAACGACTAATAGGTGCCGGTTTTTGTTCAACCGATACCTATTATGCCGACACTGATGAACGTTTTTGTAGTAGTGTTAAAAAGACTTATTTGAGCGGAAAACCCCTCATAGGTGTCGGTTTTAAGTAAACCGGTACCTATGAGAACGTTACGAATGTGGTGTTTTGTAGCAGTGACTATACATGTTTGTTTCTATTTTTCAAAAGAACAAAAAACAAAATCTTGATGATTAACACTGGTACCCCAGCTAGCAGTTGGGCTATGCTTTCAGACATAAGAGAATGTCCTTACTGTCCAAGAGCATACTGATGGTGCATTTGACAGCCATAAGCCGCTGCGACCATGTTGTGACCACAGTTTTGAGAAAAAAACACAAGAGCATGCATGCAAATTTCATCCACACTTGAGGCAGCGCTAAAGCACATCCCATCGTTGAACCATAAGGCCTAGGGCTTTCAGCAACCAGCTTGTATCTCCAGCTGCCCAAATAAACACTCCTGCTGCTTACCTGTCCAAGATGGTAAGTGCAGGCCTACCAGCCAGCGAAACCCAGTGTGCTTATTGAACATATCCAAGACTCGCGAGAATTACTGCTCAACTTCCTAACTAGGAGATGATCGATCGAGTTGGTTGAGGTGCCAGTACTCACTAGTTTAGTTCTACAATATATATCAGCAGACGACCAACTATCTGTGGACAAAATTTGGATACTAGGCAAGCCAGTATATTTAAGACCATGGAGTTATATGTATTTAATGCATGCTTATCATTTTTATGCTTCTAATTAATACATTGTAGAATAGAAAATAAGTTCACTAATCCCATTTAGGAGTAGTAGTTTACTACCCGTTCACCTACTGTACTGTATTATAAACTGGACCAACAGTAAAATGGGAAGTATATCAGTTGATAAGGGCAAAGTGCAGAATTCGGAAGGGCGTTGTATAACTATCGGACTGCCACACAACAAATGTGTAATTTGCATCGCAAGAAAAATGCTTAACTTGTTGCAAGAAGAGTTAGGAATAGTATTTCTGGAATTAGCAGCCCCCAATTAAATCTGATATATATGTATTTTAGATATGAATTGATTGCCTGCTGACTAAAAATATGTATTTTACATTTGAATTGTGTTGGAACATGTATGGTTCATGTAAGAAATATTCGATTGATTAAACCCATACTAAACTAGGCACTCAGCCAAGAGAGAAAATGTTGAAAATCTAGTCATAATTCGGCATATTTTAATTCAAAAATATAACATAATAAATATGACATACGTAATAAAGAATGATTCTTGCATGATGATAAATATAAATATGCTAACAGGAATAGTAGCAACTAAAAACATATTTAACATCAAAATGAGAAAAATATACCCGGAGAACGCTCCGGATCTAGATGAAGCATTGCTGGTGTTGTTGCCTCAGTTGCCGTTGCTGTTCTCTTCTCCTCCATTCCCGTCGTTCCCTCCTCCTCCGTTGGCGTCATTCATGGTAGTGGTTGATATGATAGGAGTTGCCGATGTAGAGGAAGAAGAACGTGACATAGAGGATGCAATGCCGAGAGCAATCGCACGAAGAACACGCTTCCCAAAAACTTGATCGCTCGTCTACCCATGCAGGTTCTCAAATGGACGAAGTTCTGAAGGCCAGCTCGTTGCGAGTACCCATGCTGACAGGAACTCAGAACCGGGGATTGCCAGAGCTATGTAGGAACAGACGTAGTAGAGTTGTTGTAGGAGAACCAGAGGAGAAGAATGGGAGATGAACAGAGAGTAACTATGTCTATCCCGAAGGTGTGAGATAACCAGCGAGACAGACGTAGGAATTAATCCTGATTGATTGCTTCGTCCATTATTGGAGTAACGAGTCTCCGTCATTAAAAATGTAATGTCAAGAAGGAGAGCAGCTAGTCTCATCTCGCACGCCATGCCTCACCTCACCCACAGCCTCGGCTCGACGTGCACGCGCGTGTGTGGCGGTACCACCACCACCTCAACCACTTAATAGGTGCTCCCAATTAGTAGCCTATTTAAGTTGAGGTCCCTTCTCATTAGTTTCTAAGGTGATATTAATTCTTTAACATTAGTTGTGGGCCCATTGAATTTACCAGGATTAAATTGGGCTTAGCCCATTTAATTCTAATAATCCCACCAAATTTCAAGGCTCATAGAAAATGTTCTTAGTTTTGCACCTGTTTGTTATACCAGTGTTTCGGTGGAAACGGTTAAGTTAAACTTTCAATTAGAAAAGGAGCTACACCTGACCACAACTGAACAATGGACTATGCCTGGAATGGTCAGTCTTGTGCAATTAGGATTTACTCAATTCCTTAACTGATACTAGGCTGACGTTAGCATTCCCTTTGTTTGGATCATATAAGTCATACTCTAAGCCTTTTCATGAGTATCTAGAGATCACCCAAATCTTGTAGACTGTGACTAACAATCCGACTCATATAGGTGTGTTCTTTCTAAGATATTCTGTAGGCCAACATCTCTGCTTTAAAAATAATCACTCGGATCATATTAAGATATGCACCAACTTACAACTTGTTTGTTATACTAGTAATATCCTTCCCATTTTTAGTGCTTATATTAAGTTTAGATCGCAACATACCGGTGTGAAAACTTCTATATGTTTTCTTCTAGAAAAAAAGTACTATATTTAAGATGAACCGAGGAGCATCGAAAAATTTTAGTGTAAAATTTGGTATATCTCTCACCATCCGAGATAGTGTGGTACCTCTCTCTCTCTAATACTTCCTTGAGTACTATAAAATCCTCAACTCCTTTCTCTGACGGGGCATGTTAGCATGTCCAGTGTCACATGCCACCGCATCTGGCTGTTGCGACCCGTCCTCAGCTGTTATGCCTTCCATTTCTTCCCAATCCTACTTCGTCATGCACGATACCTGTTTATTGGGCAAACTTGTTCTAGCTATCGATCACGAATCTCTACTGCTAAATAGCGTGTTGTATGGCGGCATCAAACATCGCCTCATATATAGCAGAAACTCCCAATGCATCCTAATCCCATATGGTGCAATTCTTGGATATAATCACCGTGCTGTACTCTGCTCTCACATATCTTGTTGGTCCTTGTAATTGTTTATCAAAACATAGGTGAACTTTCTCTGTTCGGTCCAACATGGTTCAGCGGCCTTGCATATATGTCGGCTGAGAACAAATAACGATTGATGCCCTTTAGTTAACAAACTAGCAGTTAGGTCATGAGCAAAGCATGGGGAAACCCTAAATTGCTATGAATATAGAATATCTTGACATAAACTCTCTTGACAACAAGGACCTGTATTTTCAATCGACGAACATTGGCATGTACACACAATGCAACTAGCTTGTTTGGCTGTGTATGTGATATAGAGGTCGAATTAATGAAAATCTATTTTCTAAAATAATGCAACTAGCTAGCTTGCTAAACATTGACTAAAAGCTCTGATATTTAATTTCCCGTGCATTCAAAATGATGGCCAATCGGTTTTATAATGATGTGGTAAAACTAACAACGCCATAATAATATGATAGGATAAACACAATTTTTCAAAACCATTGGTTGCAAAATGACCATAAGTTTATTATGAAACCTGAAGAACGGTTAATATTAGTTCCTACTTGTACATAGTACCTTGCATCAAGTACACCTAGACATGTGAGATCACACACAAATGATCATGATAGTAGCCTTGCGTACTGGTAGCTCTGCCCCCTGAGCATTGTGAATCACCACCCAAGGTTGTGACCGTGTTGCCAAAAGTAAAATGACATCAAGTTTAATATGATCCATTTATATTGCTGACAATAGGTTTGTCTATGGTGTAGAATTAATAGAAATAGCTGGCTGGTTGGTAGTTGAGTCGACCAACATACACTACTACAAAAACCCTTATAGGGACCGGCCTTATAGGTGCCGGTTCATTTAAAACCGGCACCTATATGCTTTTTTTCATTTTTGCACGATAAAAAATAAAGAACCGGCACCTTTAAGGAAGTATAGGTGCTGGTTCGTTAGCTAAAACCGGCACTTTTTATTATAGGTACCGGTTTTTTAAAAGAACCGGTACCTATAATATATTATAGGTGCCGGTTAATTAAAAAACCGACACCTATAATATATTATAGTTGCCGGCTTTTTAAAAAACCGGTACCTACACCAACAAACCGAGCCGTGCAAATTAACCGAGCCGATCGAGCGCGGCTTATAACTGTCCCTTCTCGATTTCTCTCTCTCGCGCCTCTCGCCTCTCTGTCTCTCTCTCGCCTCCTCTCTCTCGAAAGCGGCAGCGGTGACGTCTGTGATGGAGGCGGCAGCGGTGGGAGGAAAGGCCGCAAGATCCGGCGGGAGGGGGCGGCGAGATGGGAGGCCGCGGCGGCCTCCGATGATGGCAGCGACGATGCCAACATCCTCCCCTCCGCCAGATCCGGTGGGAGGGGGCGGCGGGATGGGAGGCCGCGGCGGCCTCCGGTGATGGCGGCGACGGGGCCCGCGTCCTCCCCTCCGCCAGATCCGGTGGGAGGGGGCGGCGGGATGGGAGGCCGTGGCGGCCTTTGATGATGGCGGTGACGGGGCCTACGTCCTCCCCTCCGCCAGATCCGGTGGGAGGGGGCGGCGGGATAGGAGGCCGTGGCGGCCTCCGATGATGGCGGCGACGAGGCCCGCGTCCTCCCCTCCGCCAGATCCGATGGGAGGGGGCGGCGGGATGGGAGGCCGTGGCGGCGTCGGGTAATGGCGGCGACGGGGCCCGCGTCCTCCCCTCCGCCAGATCCGGTGGGAGGGGGCGGCGGAATGGGAGGCCGTGGCGGCCTCCGATGATGGCGGCGACGGGGCCCGCGTCCTCCCCTCCGCTAGATCCGGTGGGAGGGGGCGGCGGGATGGGAGGCCGCGGCGGCCTCCGATGATGGCGGCGATGGTGCCCGCGCCCTCCCCTCCGCCAGATCCGGCGGGAGGAGAGGTGGCGTACCTCGGCGGCGGTGGCGGCCGCGTCCTCCCGATGCGACGACGATGGCAGGGATGATGAGTTTGGCTCGATTCGAGCCGGCTCTCTTTTTTTTTGGGCTGGAGCAAAGGTAAAGGTGCCGGTTCTATATTTCACATAGGTGCCGGTTGCTTTATTGGTGCCGACCAATAGGTACCGGTTGGAAAACCGGCACCTGTAGCCGGTTTCCAACCGGCACATATGATGGTTTGTGTACTAGTGATATACAGTTCGTGACTCATCAGTAAACCTGCTCTGGTGGACAAAACAATGAGTTTCTCTTGTGTCGCAATGCATAACAGTGAGAGAGAACTTTGTTGGCAACAAATGAAACAATGGAGGAACACAGGAACATTGTGGCTAGTCTGAAACTTGAAATGGGATGCCAAAACAGTAGATGTGGTTCTGGTCCTTCGCCTTAGCATCAAGAGCTTCCAACTCCTCACTCGGATGAGATCTTGAAGGCGAGGCAATTTAGTCTACTCTACTACTACGGCAGTGAGTGATCCTTGGTAGGGGATAGCGATGGAATAATTGTAAATCTCCCCTCAATCCGAATAGCACTGTAATAGGTGCAAAATAAATTATTTCCAATCCCACTTGCAGATTAACTGAACATAAACATGGCCCTAGGGTGATTAACCGAACAAGACTGCACGGAGGAACCCTAATTGGGAAGGCCATCAAAGTAGCTGTTCGAGCTGGGAATTTGGAGGATAGTGACTGTGCAAGAAAATTTGGTAGGACGGCCGTAACACCTATCTGCACGAATCTCATACCAGCAAGTCTCCTCCCCACTTCCCCCAGCTGTTCTCCATTTTTTCTCAAATCTCTTGTAGTCACGTCTACCTACTGCTCGGCGAGACATCTAGCTCCCAGGCCTGACTCCGGCATCTCCGGCCGTGGAGGTCGTGGCGACATGGCTAGTGCATCGACCTCGCACTCGGGCACCTCAAACAACAGGACAAGGCAGCAAGCGGCATTGACCTCTCGCCCAACCGCCGGCTGAGCGGCCTATGAGGTCATGGAAAACCACCATGGGCACAGCGGCAAGCGTGCATGTGTTGGGAAAATTATCTCTTGGCATGGAAACCGGGATGAGACCATGGACGACCGCTTTCCTAGCCACCGCCCGTGTGATCGTTGTGATTAAAAGCGTGGCATTTGTTTCCTTATTTACACGTGCATTGATCGGTAGCATAATTTATTCCCCGATACCCACAGCGCTAAAATAAAAGCGGGTGCCTGTGTCGTGTGATGGTGACGATCATTCCACAATCATCTCGTTGCCGAAAAGCCCCTAACCAATCCTAATTCTTAGTGAGTGCTGGAGGGTGTTCAAAGAGCTGTTCTGGCGACCGAAAGGACGCTGGTACCACGTTGCTGATCGCTTGCAAAACCTTGGGGATCAAGCCAACAACATCATCTGCACCACTGCTACGAATACGACACCTACATTGACGATCACCAGAGCAGTTCGAGGGACTTCGTCCTCTACTTCCACTCGGGTTCTAGCAGAGACAAGGGCAATGGCTTCAAACAATGGTCAGTGACCCTGTTGACTCAAAATTTGTCCCGTCAGGTGTGCCAAAAAAATGTTGACGTAGATCCTGTGTATGGCACACGAAGGTTTGGGATATTTGCTTAACTCCAGTGTAGGTCCTAAACTTTAATGAAATACGGGCATGCTAGTCAGTTTGATCCTGCAAATGACAAGATGGATAAAGATGTTGATGACCAAAAAGCATTAACATGAACCTATCGACTTAACAAGATTTAGATTTTCAACAACAATCTTATAGATCGAACCTAACCGATGCTGCATGAGATTGTATATAATAATCTAATACTCAATAAGCCGATAGATCTATCTAATATGATGGATATAAGGAATCTATCTAAAATAACATTGTGATTGTAGAGATATATTGACTAAGCCAGAAGATCGGACCTAACCGAGATAATTCCAACAAAATTGATGCGTCTCTAGACATAATGCAATTAAAGATAGAATCGAGATATCAAGTAGGCAAAGATACTGACTGAACCAGAGCAATCCAAGAGATTGAAACGATGCAGCCTTGAACAACACCAATATAACCAATACAATTGCCAGGGCCGACGGAACTTAGGACTTACCCCTCCACCGGAGAACGAAGCCAATGCAGTCCCGCGTCAGGTGCTAAGTTTCGTCGATAGTAAAAGAAACCTCGAAAAAGAGGGTGGCGACGCACCGAGAATTGTATTGATCTGAGAGATAAATTACAAAGACTCTATGTATACATATTTATACCCATAGGCCGATAAGAGTCCTGATCGGACACGGCACAAACTTTTCTAACGATAAAAAGAAAAACATAAAGTCTTTATCGGACATGATATAAACTTTTCTAAATACAAAATTTGCCTAATTAATAGATAAATTAAACTATCATGTCATGGTCTTCACGATTTGTCCTTGAACTCGATATCTTCTGGATAAGCTTTCCATCGGTTGATTGTGTTCTTTTCTTAACCGAATCCATAAAGAATCTTATCAAATGTTAGTGTTAACAGACCCCTAAGTTCCGCACAAGGGTGGTCGGCTTAGCATATTATGATTTAGTATATTATAAAATCTACAGCATGATGTTCCTTAGAGCGTAGGCACCACCCACAGCCAAGGCTCATCAAGGGCATTATCAACACTCGTGAGTTTTAAGAGCCTCCTCGTGCATCTACACTCCCTAGGATGCAAGCCAAGGTATACGCATGCTACACACACACATCAGCATGGCAACACTCATCAATTCTAGCTATTCTCCCAAGTTCTGATGCACTGCAAATTCATTGACCAATGACAATTGCATATCTTACTCTGCATATTGTGAGCATGGAAGGTCAATCTCAAGAAGAAGTATGACGGGTGCGGTAGGATGTGTAGAATCAAGGTGTTTTAATTTAATCTAGGTGATGAACAATTATCAAAGATGAGTGTTTGTTGAAAATATGGTGCATAGTATTTTCAGATGGTGCACAGTGTGTCAACACTGGGTGGCCGGTCAGAACGGGCACAAGGCGCCGGTCAGACCGGAGGTGTGTAGCTGGTCTAACCGGGTGGTCCAACGGTCTAACCGGGCAGACTCCAGGTTAGAGTCAGTTTCGGGTTGTTTTTGCGAAATTTCTAGATTGCTTCATGTTTATGACTTCTAGATGGTTTCTATTCGTATGTGATACTATTGTGTGCTGATGTGAGTCAAGTTGCTGCGAACTTGTACTCCGATATGAAGTTTGTTTGTTGTTTATGTGCAGGTGTTACTTGAGGCCATGGAGTATAACCGGTGATGGATCGGGACTAGGCTTGAAAGAAGTTAGACGGTCAAGGACATCACACGAGATGGTCAGTTTAGAGAACAATGCATGTGGAGGTGAAGGTTTTCATATGGCATACACGTGGTATTGTGTTTGTATGAAAAGATAAGTCAAATTTGGATTGGAGTGCAAGTTTGAAAAGATTGAAGTGTGGAGTTGTATAGGGATGTTGTTTTCCTGGTTTAGTAGGTTTCCTGTGCGATTAGGAGTCATAGTTCTAGTTGGATTTGTGGCTAGGGGCAACCACGTTGTAGATATAAATAGATGAGGGTATTGAGGCTAAAAGATATCGACTTTTTGGGAGAGAAAAGTTAGTGTTTGCTTCGAGGTTACAATCATAGTTTGTGAGTTGAGAGAGAAGTGTTTTAGATACACTTTGTAAACACATATTAATGCAATAATTTTGATTTGCTTTTAAGAGTTTGTCGATACGTGTTTTTTAGATCCTGATGGTTTGACCAGAGTTCATTGTGTGGTCTAACCAGCGACACGGCGGTGGTCGGGCCAGTGGCGTCAGGGCGGTCATACCAACTATATCAAGAATCTCCATCGGCTACGAGGGTAACTTTTAACTCTGTTAAATGTTTTTGGTTTTTGGTGTTTCAACCATTCACCTTCTCTAGTTGGATTGATTGTTGTATTCGATTCTACAGGAGGCTCCTAGGTCTACGCTGCTTCAGTGCCTCGCCGAGTCACCGGGTAGGAGGAAGGAGGAAGGAGGAAGGGCTGTGAGATTCGTGCGGACAGATGTCACGCGGGGAAGGCAGGAAGCGAAGTCCTTTGGACGAGCGTAGCGTAGGACGGCCGTCCTACCAAATTTTCTTCCAGCGATTGTACGAGTCTACATATGCCAGTACAATATTTGGGGCTAATCACGTGAACACATACGGTGGGCCTAGAATCTGGCGCACGAGGCCCAGGCCGGCTGGGAAGATGAGACCGCGGCTGGTGCTCTTCGGCGACTCCATCACCGAGCTCTCCTTCGCCGCCGGCGGCTGGGGCGCCGCCCTGGCCGACCACTTCGCCCGCAAGGTACGCACGTACGTGTAGCTCCTCCTCCTCCTCCATCCGATTCCGCCGGCCGCCGCACGCTTTGATCGGGGTTAGCTAGGCGGACGTGGTGCTGCGCGGGTTCAACGGGTACAACACGCGGTGGGCGCTGCGGGTGGTGGCGAGGGCCATGGAGGGCGCCGCCGCCGCCGCCGCCGCCGCCGACGCCGACCCGGCCGCCGTCACCGTGTTCTTCGGCGCCAACGACGCCTGCCTGCCAGACCGGCATCCGATGCGGGCCCACATGCACGTGCCGCTCGATGAGTACCGGGCCAACCTCCACGCCATCTGCGCCTACTTCAAGGTTCCTTTGCTTCATATCAGATTCAGTTTACCATCTTGCTCTCGATACCGATAGTCCAGTTCTTTTGTTTGTTCTTGGCAGGAACAATGGCCATCCACTAAAATTATACTCATCACGCCTCCACCAATCTACGAACCAGCGAGAATTCGGTAAGGAAGGAATGAAGGAACGAATTAAAAAAAAATCGCTCGTATGTTGTTATATGGGATTCAAGTCGCATTTACTTGTTAGTGACATGATGGTATGCACGACCTGTGACAATATATTTACCATTCTCTTTTCATTTCATTCATGGCATTTATTCCTGCTAGTTCTAATTGCGATGAACGACAAGGAGTCTACCAAACAGTAATGATCATGTGAAAGGGTATGTAGTAGTAGTTGGAGTGACCTGAGTAACACCCAAGGTTCTGAGTTCAAATGTTTATAGGAGCATTTTTTAGATTGGATTTGTTTGAAGGGCTAAGTTTTCAATTTAGAAGGCTGCATATATCCCTGAGTTCAAATCTTAATAGGAGCAAATTTCAGATTGGATTTTGTTTGAAGGGCTAAGTTCATAATTTAAAAGGCTGCATATATCCGGTTGGATGTATAGGCCAGGTAAAAAAAATACTCTTCTCTGAAAAAAATAAAAAAAAAGTAATGATCATATTGAATTAGTTTGAAAGAAACCGCTTTGTTCAAGTATTTAAAACCAGGTTCATAATGAACAAGTCTAGTACTTGGCATGCTAATGTTTGATTTATGTGCTTGTATCCATGAACACATTTAACCATGTTGTCAGTGTATTTGTCATGTAAAGTAAGCACATTACACGCCGTGGGAGATTTTACCTTTTGGGTTTACTGGCAATCCGGTATACACCCAGTTACAAGCCCTTGGCTTGATCTGAAGGCTCTTTTTTCATGTAACAAATTAAGCATTCTACCTTCTTGTAAATAAGATTTGTAAAAGCGTTTTGATTGTCCTCGTCTTTCCATGCAGGGACATGTATGGAGAAGACGACCCTTTAAAACTACCAGAAAGAACCAATGAAACTGCTGGCACTTATGCACAGGCATGTCTGACAGTTGCTAAAGAACTGAACCATCCGGTCATAGACATCTGGACCAAGATGCAGCAATTTCCTGACTGGCAAACATCTGCATTATGGTATGGATCTGTTCCAAGTGACCTTGTACTAAAACTTGAAAATGGATATGCTTAATAAGCTGTAAGGGTGATCATCATCGCAGATTGCATAAACAATCTAATCAAACGTAATGTTTCTTGACTGTAGAAGTTCTAACAAATGTAGATTCATGGGTAGACTTTTTGCCTTAAATTCTTGCAGTTTACTCTGATGGGAATGCATTCCCCTGTTGTTGCCCCTAAAACCTGTCTCTTTCTGAAGACCTTTAGTTAAGGTATTTAACAAAACAAGATGAGCTTGAGACTCTGTATAACACTGCATGACTCTGTTTTTTAGCTTCTGAATTGTGAAATGAAAACCTTCACATACAAATTAATGGTGCTTACTGCTTACAGTAATGCGATCCTTGCCAAAGAAATACATTCTCTCGTGACGTAGTTGTGATTAAGCAAGTGCATGCTGCTTACAGTGTTCGTTTTTCATGACAATCACTCTTTCTCTTATATCATGCAGCGATGGACTGCACTTCACCCCATTCGGAAACAAAATTTTGTTTGACTGCGTGCTGGAGACACTAGAAAGCATTGGTTTCAGCCAAGGGAGTCTCCAACCAGATCTTCCTCTCTTCGATGATATCGACCCCAAGGACCCCTTGAAAGCCTTCGAAATCTGAAGAACATGCCATTCCAGTTATGCATAGATACACATTGTTTCTGGAACACCTGATGCCATCGTGGTATGCCAGTATGTGCTTGGCTTTTCCTTCATAAGATGGTTTTGCATCTCCATGTAGAACATAATAAGTACTGCTTCCGTTTCATATTATAAATCGTTTGACTTTTTTCTTAGTCAAACTTTTTCTAAGTTTGAGCAAGTTTGTAAAAAAATGTACTAATATTTTCCATACAAAAGAAACATATTATCAAATATATTTAGTGTTAGATTTAATCAAACTATTTTGGTATTATAGATGTTGTTAATTTTTTCTATAAACTTGGTCAAATCTTAAAAAAAACTTTGACCAAGAAAAAAGTCAAATAACTTATAATATGAAACGGAGGGAGTAGATGGGACGCGTTACGCGAGTGGTGGGGAGCCTGTCTCGCAAGGGCAGCGGAGCCATAGCGGATGCGGCATGCGCGAGTTGGGCCCTGGCATGGTTTACCATGGGGCTAAGGGATTTACCAATACCCGACGGTACCGCGGTTACCACTTAAAATTCACCTTAAAATTTGTTAATTCAAAATTTTCATATTCCCTCAGCAAGCCATAGTAAAGGCACGGAAACAGTGTGGTAAGAGGTGGTAACCACCGTGTTTCCAAAGAAAATGGAAAAAAGCAGAAAAATATGAATTGGTAAATTTGAGGAAAGTTGTGCAAAAGTCTAAAAAAAATAGAAATACTGCAGAAAATTTTTGCATGACCTTTGCTAAATGTTTGAAATTTAAACAGCGTATAATCATATTTTGCATATAGCAACCACGATATCATATTTCAACATAAAGATGTAGTCCAATAAATTTGTCAAATAAATTTATCTCTTGTCAACATAAAGAGGTTCTCTTTCTTTCACTGTGCAGGGGTGCGTCGCTTCACCTCTGCTGCCACATGGCACTTAGTGATTGGCCTATACGGGGCGGTGGGTGCTATATATTTCCCCTAGTCGTCACTTCTCTCACCTCCCCAGTCATTTTGTCGCTTCTATCCTCTTTCTTCTCTTTTCTAGCTCCCATTAGGCGCGCTTCGCCACAGTAGCGTCCCTTTCGCTTTTGCTTCCCCACACGCTTCACCTTCTCTGTGTAGCTTTTGATGGCTCCATGGGAACCATCTTTGGCCTCCACTTCAAGCGTGGATCTAGGCGCAATGGGGAAGGACTTGACCGCCTTTCTGTGGAAGTCTAGGAGGGTGATAATTCTAGCCTTGTTCTGAAGGGGCTGATCAAGGAAGGGCAGGGCAAGTCCCAGGCGAAGTCGTGGTCCCACATCCGGATGATGACGAGACTGTTGTCTTCGTCGCTTATCTGGACGCGGGGCTTTGCTTTCCCTTTGACGACCTTCTCCCTTCCGTCCCTCGAAAGTTCAAGTTGGAATTACCACAGCTCAATCCAACGATGCTTATTCGAGTTGCCATCTTCGACTAATTGTGCCACACGTCTGGCTTCAAACCCTCCACCGATCTTTTTGCTGTCATCTTCATGGCCGTGGTGTTTCCGAAAACAGTGTCCACTCCAGCTGGGGCAAAGAAGACGGTCCTTGGTAGTATGAATTTCAATGCTCGCCTGGACAAGTCCGACCTATGGATGATCCCCACCTCCATGCCAAAGTGGGAGCGGCGGTGGATGGAACGCTGGTTCTACCACAAGGTTTCGTATCCCACTGGATCCAAAGAGCTTTCGGCCCTTCGAACGTGCGGTAGGTCGGTCAAGCTAGAGGCAAGGCCCTGCGTCAAGATGGACAGCATGTTGGAGGCGTGGATCATCCAGCTCCGCAACATCTCCTAGCGACAAAGTTGTTGGGATCTCATCAAAGATTTTTGCATGCTAAGAATAAACCCCTTGGCCCATGTCTGGGGGGTGACGCTTGACCCAAAGAGCGAGGTCTTTGAGTCCCTAGCCTTGTTCCTCCCGCTGATCTGGAGAGTAAGGCACTATAACTTTTCTTGTTGTGTTTCCGCCTTCATAAAGATTGTCGATTTCACATTTCGACTGTTTCTTTCATCTTTAACTAGTGCTTTCATAGGCCCAAGCTAACTTGACGGTGAAAAAGCTCATCGGGGATTTAAGCCCCAAGGAATATGGGATGATGACCAAGATTCAATCGGAGGGACACGCAAACTATGTCTACGATGGTTACTTGCCGGCTTGCGAGGATCCCGCTCACGAAGTTGTCATCAACGATGCTGGAGCAGAACCTTTGGCGGTGCCACCGGCAAGAAAACGCAAATGCGTCGTTGCCAAGGCAAGGCCTTCTCACCGGTTGAAGACAAACGAGCCACCAAGGGCCACTTCTCTTGCTCCAAGCGAGGAGTCGTACAAGGCGGATGATGCCAAAGACATCGAAGCTAACACTAAGGCTAAAGCCGATGATGAGGGCGACGAAGACAAGGACGAAGACCCTATGGACACGGACACCACCGTGCGTGGCGCCTCAAGTGGCGATGAGTCCCCCGGGTATATGCCTAGTCCTGGCACTCTCCCGCTTTGAAAGGATGGCGCTAGGACGAGTGTTTTGCCACTTCGCCCTATGGACGTTGTTGCGACGCAGACCATGGTGGCTCTTGCTGCCTCCGTCATACGTTCGGCAAAGCAACAGACACCAAAGGTCATTCGCTTGCCGAAGACTATCGGAGGGGTGCACTTGGGTAGTGGATTTATTGACGGTGAGTCCTCTTCTCCCACATTTCCGACGACCACTTTGCCTATAGCTGCTACATGTCCTGCTGTAGCTAGCCAGCAAGAATGGGCGGTGGAACATGCTTCCACCTTGTTGGAGACAGAGATGGCACTACCTTCGCCGAGCACCTGGTAGCCGCACCAATTTCCGCACTTGGGCGACATGAAGGCAAGCAGGCGACCGGCGAGACTTCGGCGTCTGAGGGGATGCTACCGCACCCTAGTTTCATCAGGGCAGACTTTGAAATGCATGCCAAACTGATCGTTTTCATCGGCGGGCAATCCCATCTTGTTTCACTTCCGACCGCCGCGTCGTTTTGCATACTTCCATGATTTCCCGTTGACAGCCTGCTGGTTCGGGTAGACGTCTTTCCCTTCATTTACTGTTTCTTTTAGTGATTTTGGCTTCGGCTTGTTTTCACTCCTTGTGTTTTTATTTGATCGCAAGCTCTTTCACCCCAGAGGAGTGCCGAACAAATTGTTCGTGCTCGATTGGATGACTATAAGGAGCGCTTTCGTCAAATGGAGGCGACTGTCAACCATTCGTCCCAGGAAAAGAGCATGCTCATCGAGGCGCTAAAAAATGTGAATGCCAAAGTGAACGCACTAAGGATGGAGACGGCCGAACTCAAGGCCGCCAATCAGAAACTACGAACCAAAACAGAGGGTCTAGTAGAGTACTACAATAGTACCGAAGGCCGTCTAACCTCAATGAAAGAGCAGTTATTGGTAGCCCAAGCCAAAACCAAGCATCTTTGAGTTGAAGCTGCTTCTGCACAGGCTGCTTTGGCCCGTACTTTGGAGTCAGCTTCGTAGTCTAGCCAAGTCCTTCTCCTTGCATTGGACTGGCTCAAAGCCATCCCTGTGCCTCTTCTACCGGCCAACGCCCATGCCCTTGACTTCATCGAAGGAAGCGTTGCTGCTGGTTGGCTATGCACGTGTCGCTACCGGGGTAGTGCTCGCCACCCTTCGGACCAACGGTTATTCGCACATGGCGGATCTTCCGTGTTTGCTGACGGGAGACTTGCCTGATACTGCAGCCATGGTGAAGACGGAGCTACAAGCTTTTTGCCGACAGTACTGGGTTCCCCAAGGGCGCGATGTGGCACAAAGGACTGGCTTTGTGCCCAGCTTGCATGTCGAACAGCCATTGATTCTATTGAAGATGAAGGCATCTTTCCAGAGGCTGGTGCCGCAATGGAAACTGCCAAGGATCATCCTGAGTTGTATGGCTTTTTTCACCCTTTATCGTTTTGCTCTTTTAGGTAGCTTAGGCTTTATAATGGAAACCACTGGTATCAGTGGTCTCAATGCGCCACATGGGATAAGAGCACACAAAAGCCACTCCACCCACAATGAAGACCACCATCAACTGAATTTTGTGTTTCAGCCCCTAAGTATTTGTGTGTCTGCCTTTGTGATTTTTTACTATTGAATCAACTGAAACTTTTATATTTTAGACCTTACAACAATAAAAAAAGTACATATGTACCCCTAGCCTCTACTCGGACCCACTGTTTGCCTCTCCCACCTTATTTCCCCTCTCCCTCACTCTCTCTCTCCCCACCGGTTCTTCTCGACGCCTCTGCCACTGCAACACCACTCCGCCGCCTGTCTCCGCCTCTCCTCTCCTCTCTTCGGCACCCACTCTCCCCGTCCACCACCGCATCGCTCTCCCCGTCCAACGCCGCGCTGCTCTCCCCATCCACCACGGCGCCACACTTCTCTTCCACCACCGGCATATCCCCATCTCGCCTCAACTTCTCTTTGGGTGACGACAATCGAGGGGCCATCGGCGGCGGCGGATTCGGCCACGAGCTGGCTGAATCCAAGCGCAAGCTCACTGGATTTGCAGCGGTGGGGAATGGCGGCGACCTTGGTGGGATAGCGGAAATACTCCTCAGCGGAGTGGAGGCGAGATAGGGGATCCAAATTTTCAATTAATACATATTTACCATTTTTCATTATTCCACCACTATGAATGAAGCCTGCCCTTCGGCAGAGGTGTTTGTCATTCGTCAACAATATGGTTAGTATTTTTCATGTAAATGTACAATTAGATGGACGTATGGATGGCTATTAATTTGATGTTAAATGAATTATTAGAATTACCATGTGCTTATTGAATTCGTTGATGGATGTATGGATTATGGATTGATTTATTTTATGAGAAACAGTGGGAGATGCTCCTACCGTGCTATATTAAAATAATTACATATATTTACAATGTATTTGCAAAAGAAAAAAATAAAACTATTGTGCTATAAAAGGTTATCAATCCATGATTACCAAATTAGTTTGTCTGATTCCTTTGCTCGGTGCATATGAGGAAAAAAATCCTCTTAAATGATGTATTCCAATATTGAAAACAGACTTCTACATTATTAAAAGAACCATATCATTTCGCCTCCTCCAGATGTTTCCTTCCAGTAGACTATACCCATTACCTCGATGAAAAGGTTGTGCCCAAAGTTATTTCTTGCTGTAATGTCCATATTCATGAATTCCATTTGTAAATTCCACTGAATTCCAGCATATTGCCAACATTGTTGTGCAAACGAAGATGAGAAAAGGAGATGATCCATATCTTCCAAAACTGCATTACTGCACATCACATTGGTGATTCCTCTCTGCATTGTAAACCTTCTTCTCTGCAACATATGACTTAGAATATGTTAAATTCATCGGGGTTGAAATACTCAATCCACAACTAGTTGGCTATCTTGACTTTTAGTTTGCTTGATCATTCTTCGATGAGCAACAATTATTAAATATCTAATTTTGTCACCAAGGTGGAATGCTTAGATTCAAAGACAAAATGACTCTACTAATCCTTTGCAACTAGATCTACTGTCTTCGACATATTGCTTACATAACAATCGATGTTACATCCTAAGAGAAAGAACTAACAAGTATTTGCAATGTGACAAGTGGTGAGCTAAAGACCAGTCAAAATGACATTCATGGTTCATCATGACAAAATGGATGGAAAAACTGCAAATAATAACAAAGATACAACCGAGGACATGTGTGGAAAGAGTGTAATGGGAAGATTTTTATAACAACTATCCATAGAAGTGACACATCTGTAGGCTATTCAGTTTTGATGTCCATAACTCTCTTGTGCAGAATGCTGATGATAGTTGCAGGTTAGAAAATATCCGTGCAAAAGATACGAGTACACAAAGTAGAGCTTCACGAATGTGATCGAAACCACCAACTCCTTAATCTTACTCATTGATGCGAAAAGCAGCTGAGAAACAAATGCGTCGGGAGGTCAATCAACTAAAATTCCTAATGCACCTCAATCCTATGTGATCTGAACGTTGAGTCAGACAAGCCATTGAACATCGTTGATTGCCTCTTACATGCTACATTTCGCTTCTGAACAAGAGGGGCGTTGCTTTTGGTTTTAGTATGTTCAAAACAAAAGGAAGAAGCCAACAATTTAGTGATGGCAATCGGTGTGCATGAGGTGTGCATGGAGTAAGTCAGCCTTTATTGGCTCACACTACTACAGAATTGATTTTTCGAAACAAGACCTTTAGGTTGCAAGCAGGCCATAAACTGCTCCCGTCGACAAAAATCGTTCCCCCGGGAGTCCGTTGAAGGGCCGCATGCGAAAATACATTTTCATATGCGGCCACTTAGGAGACCTGCCTGCGAAAATAGACTTATTTTCCCAGGCAGACCTTTTAAGCGGCCGCATGCGAAAATGCATTTTCACAGCCGGGCCTCTTAAAGACCCACCTACAAGTCTAACCTTCCTTCTCTCTTCCCTCTCAGCATCTTCAAAATTTTCTAATTCTCCATCCTTATTTCTTCACCATCTCTCTCACCTCTCATTTTTTTCTACAGCATCTCTCCCCATTCATTTTCTGCCCCTCTCTCTCCAACTTCTGCTGGCCACTAACCTTCCCTCTCTCTCCCCAACCCCTCGGGCAACGGCAGGAGGGGCGTCGACGAGGATGAGGGGTGGCGGCGGCCTCAGCGATGGCGACAAGGGCTCGGCTTCTTCTCTCCTCCCTCGACTTCTCCCCCCATCGCTATCAACGAGGGCTCGACGAGTAGGGCAGTGGATCCATCGGCCACGGATCCGTCTGGGGCGGATCCGGTGCACAAGAGGGTTGCGGTGAGGTTGGGCGGCGGTGGGCTCGGCCTCCGACACGCGGATCCAGCGACGGAGAGGGCAGTGGTGGTTGGGAGGCACGGCAACGTGGATCTGGCTCCCTCTCCCGCATGGCAACGGCGGGTGCGGATCTAGCGGAATGGTGGTGCGCAGGACCGTAACATACCAAATTTGGAATTTCAAAATTTTACTTCAATAAAGCATCAAAACACTGTTTCCATTTTAAAATTTTGTATTCCATTTTCATAAAAACTCAAAGCGAGGTTTAGCTAGCCAAGTTATCCAGAGAAATGAGGTAAATTAAAACTATTCTCGCTTTCTAAATAAAAACTTTCTAAACTCCTTTATTTTAGAACCTAAGAAATTTTCTACCACATTTTATTTTGGTAGTAAAAGAAGTTGCACAAACCAATCATGTGCTAATGGCTTTAGGATGGAAGTTTTCAAAGCCTACAAGTCAAGTTGGTCCTCAAAAAGTAAAATTTATTTTTACTTTAACCAAACCACAAACTATATTAATTTCAAACATTGTTTTCATTGTAATAAAGGAAATCACCAAGACTAAAATTTCATGGGCAAGATATAGATTGCATTGCATGCTTGTCATGGTTTGTTTTGCTATGCCCTTGTTATAGAGTTAGTATTTTTTATGCAAAAGAAAAATATGCAAGAATAATATAAAAATAATACCACAAGACATTAAATAGATAAAAGAGAACGGAAATTTTATTGAAGTTATCTAAAATTTAATGTGCACATAAAATACATCATCTATTGTTGTGGATAGTTTATTTGTATTGTTTTTGGCTCTTAAATGCATTTGCATAATAGGATTCATATAAGATTGAAAGCTATTATAATAATCTAAAAATAATTAATAAAATGTAGAAATCTTGAGAAAATTTCTCATAAATACTACTAAACACTCTAAGCTCACAGTAATTTTAATTTGAATTTATCATATCATTTTACAGCTCAAATAAATCATCCAAATCAGCAAAATCTGCACAAACGAAATAATACATTGCCTATTTTACACCTTCACCGTAGTTCAACCATAGCTTTACTAGCAAAACCCTTTGGTCGGAGTGTTAACCATATTATACTTGACCACCAGGAGTTTTGGCTTAATTTAATTTGAAATCTAAACACATGAAATGAGAACCCCAAGATACATAAACAATATTTGACAACAGTCATAAACAATACCATGGTATTTAGAATTACCATGGTAGTTTTGTAAAGTAGACTTACCATGGTAAGGATCTAGCCTTGGAACTTGACACGTCCTTGTCTACCACCAGCAAGTTTGTTCCCTTTTAAATTTGAATCTATATAGTGGAACACAAGAGTATTAAACAACACATTGCAACTGTTCTTAGATTTAGCCAAATCCTTGATTTCCCCTCCTTCCTCACTTCCAAATGGACCCCACAAGCTCTATGGCCCACTTGACACCAACCCAGGACCCTCTGGACCCACATGGCAGCCACACCACAGCCCTGGACACCCCTAGCTGTCCATTTGGACACGTGTTGGCCCGGGAACGCGCCAGCAAGCCTAGAGCATGTCCACCTCAACTTTTGATGTGTCAACTATGTGAACATCCTCAAACCATTACTCCACATTGTGTCTTCATTCTCCTTAAACACGTTCTGACCATTTTCATCTCGAGAGAAGATTCCTAAGCTCCATTTCCACCTCGATTTCTCCTTCGGCCGTGAAGAAGACAACGTCCTCTAGTGCAGATGAGTCATAATCTTCTCTATATATTTCACGTTCCCTCTTGTACGTACTATGCCTAACAACTTTTCTTTTTAACTCCATTCATTTAGGCCGGCCAATCAACAGGAACACGGACCGCGCCATGGAGACCAGCAGTCGCATTGCAGGAGTGGTTGACAGCTTTGATCTCGCGTTCCGGCCACCTCTTTGCTGTTCTGACCATGCCGCCTCGCCATCATCATCACCTAGCCATGTTCTACAAGCTACCATAGAATCCCCTTCTACGCCATGAGCGAGGAGAACGACCATCGTCTTCCTCCTTTCCGGCCGCCGGTCCCTCTTCCGAGTTTTGCCACCTCGGTGAGTCCCTGATCGATTTGTCGCTCGTGTAGAATCCATACGGCATCACTAATCTCATGCATGTACTCTCTTGCAAGCTCGATGACTGTGGCCCGCTGTCATCTTCCACGTGGAGCCGTTGTCACCGCCGGGACGTTCCACATGCCACCACCGCCGTCCAGCGATCGCCAGCCCCTGCAAGCAGCTCGGTAAGCCCCTTAGCGCCTCTTCTTGGACTCACATTCACGCATTGGGTTGGAACAACAAAAACCGTAGAGCGACTTGCATCTATGACCAAATGGCCACCGCCGCTCGTGCTCACCGTAGCCGTAGCTCCGGTCATAGCCGGACACGAGAATAACACCATTGCATGCGCAATACCCTTGCGCACCTTTCTCCTTTTGCTGTAACCTCATCTGATGCACCGTTCACTGCCGGCGAGGGCAAACGTGGACGCTGGCCATATAGCCCTGCTCTAGGCAATGCCTAGCGACCTATGCTGCAAATTTAAACAAGCCTTGGGTTCCGTCTACATAAAATTAGTATATAAAATACCTTCAAAGTTATATAACATGTATATGTCCATAATTAGCATAAACCCTTCCAAAATTCATATAGGATTGGTTATAACTTGAAATAAAGTGTTTCTAGTTTTGTTAAACTTATAACTTTATGACCTTATTTACTGTAAATTGAAACATGAAGCATGCAGTACTTTAAAACATTGCTATAAAATCTGTATGTAGCAAATTATGTGTATAAAAAACCTCCATAAGTCCATATAGCATATAGTTGACTTTATATACCTTAAATCTTGTAAAATTCGTAACATCTTTATGCTAGCTCTAAAAATAGTGAAATCAATTTTGTTGGACTTAGTAGATCATGCTCTTTACTGCTGTAACCAAAAACTTAATACAACTCGAATAAAAGTTTCATCTAAGTTTAAAATAAGGCTTAAATAACCTACTACTAGTATGAAACTTAAAAAAACCATAACTCACAAATGCTAAGTGATAAAATATAAATTCTTTCACAACAAATCATGTTTAATCAGTACCTAACCATAATATAGAATTCATGCATATTAGAGTCATTTTGGATTTTTGCTTGATTTGGTGTTTATACTGTTACCATTATTTCGTATGAACGAATCCGCTATCGGTGAGAAGTATGGGTTTATTGCTGACTATAGTGAAGATTCTAACTAAGACAAGTGCCCCTTCCTTTGAACACTTTGAATCCTATGTTTCATGGACAAATATTTTATTTATAACTTTGCATGCGTTATTGGGTAAAAAAATTTTACCTTATGGATGAAATGGTAGATACAACCTATTTGTTGCATGAACCTCCTTGAATAATCTTACTCCTTGCTGTTTGTAATCATAGGAATGATTGGAGTACATTGGTTGTACTCTAATGGGTCTAATTATGCTTTATGTATGCTATATGCTTAGCCATGCCTAGCTCTAAATTTTAAAATGGTAATGGATCAAATCCCTGTTATATTTTGGACTCATTTTGAACTCTTGAACAGAGGTGTAGCTCTGTATATTTGTGAATTAAAATGATGAGAGTGAAGAATTTTTAGACTCGGGCAGCATGTGGTACACATATGGTGTTTAGTTGTGTACCAATAGGGGGAGTATTTGTCTGAGTCGTTCTAAGGACCTAACTCAATGCCAGTTACTTATGTTTATAGCACGACCATATGTGCTAGTATGGGATAGTCATAGCTTACTAAGTTGCTCATTATTTAGCTTTGTATTTTGATAGGCCGGAGTAGTATAAATTACTCTTAGCGATGATTCAGAGCAGCTACCTATTTGCCCGTTGAGGGTAGTCTAGGCGTCTAAGTTTGTCCAATACAATGTGATAATGTCTCGTGGGGGAAATAGATACGTTTGCCGCCACAACGTTAGGTTAAGGCATGGGCCTGCCACCTAACGGCTCTAGATCATATGCCTAGGGTGGATTCACACTTATCCTGCTGGTGCAAGGCTAAGTCATGAGCAATGTAACGGCTATGTTCTGAGTAGTAAGTCGGGTACTTCGGTATCGCGTAGCATGCGTTGCATGATTGCTATTTCACATTGTGTGGGTACAGTGTACAAAATTTACAGAGTAAAAACTAATCGATTAGCCGTGCTTATGGTCATGAGCGACATAGGAATATGTATTGAGTATAGATTTATATTTTATAAATGCTTTTGAACTTGATTTATATACTTGAAATGATGATTTTGTCCGGTGTGGGCTGAAATTGATATGTGTTGCTTGCTGCTATAGAGTGCAGAAGAATGACATTCTCATGCTATATCATGATGCCATACTATGTAATCTATGTTGAAATTGCAAATGTTTATTTAAATTCCATTGCAAAATATTTTTGAAACAAATCTAGCTTTATGCAAAACTTGAGACCACAAACAACCATCCTTTGAACTTAGAGTTTGCATGTATTTAGGTTTAAATTTCCTTGACAGTTAATGTACTAATACTTGCTTAATTTTGTGGTATTCTTTTAGTTGTGTTGTAGGTAGCTAAGTCTTGCGGGTTCCATTGCTTCTTTAGGAAGGTTGCCTACCTCTAGTCGGCTTGCTTATGGGTCTTGGGTAGATAAGCTTTTGTGTGAACCACTAATTTTTTGGTTGGTTGGCTTATGTATATCTAATTTTAGTTGTAATCTAAAGTTTAATTATTTGTATGCCTTATTACTCTATGCAATGCTTTGATGAACGTGTTTAGTTAGTCTCTTGCTTTGGGGCTAGCTGAGTATGAGTATAAATTTTGAGCAATCGCGATGTTGTAGAGCTTTAGCGATTTGAGTCAAGTCTCCTGGGATGTGTAACACATTTGTTCGTCATCTTCGTATGGTTTGATGGGCATGTCTCAGCTAAAGTTGACTAGCACGTTGAGTCCGAACAATATCACCTTTGCTCATTATTTGACATCGCAGAGTTTATATTGAATGATGTTAATGTTGTGATCATGGACATTGAGATTTGAGTGGCTATTTATGCGTGTATAGATCTCACTTATTCAAAATTATGTGGTGGTCACAAATAACACTAGATAAATTTTTGGGTGCTCTACAGGGACGGTGGGAGAGAGCAGCGGGCGAGGGCTCGAGCTCCGGCGGCGGCGTGGGGCTTGGGCGACAACGGCTCCACTGGCTTCGAGCAATGATGACGACGACGAGGATTCTAGGGTTAGGGTTTCAGGAAATCGATTTTTGGAATTTTTAATTTTTTTTGTGATTTTCCATTTTCGTAGTTAGATGGCTGAAGCGTCTGCATGCGAAAATCCGATCTTCGCATGCTGTTGCTCTACCCGCATGCAAAAAACTGATTTTTCCGGACACCTAGGTGCATGTGGGCTGCCCAACTGTCTGCGAAAATTGGTTTCGATCGCATGCAAAAATCAATTTTGTTATACTGTCATCCACCATGTGTTGAATGTACTTGGAAATTGAAGCAGATGCCAGGTAGGTACAGAGTACTAACCAAGGGCAATGAAAGCATCTACACCTTTTGGAGGATACACTACTACATAATTAATTCTTCCATGTGGTTAAAATTGATATTCGCAGGAGGATGGGTGCACCCGCCTGCACCCAGGTGTCTATGAAAATCAGTATTTTTGCATGTGGGTAGAGCAACCACATGCTTAAGCCGTCCATCTGCAAAAATAATTTTGGCAAAAAAATTAAAAATTCCAAAAACCAATAAACCTATATCAAAAAATCCAGAAACTCTACAAAGTGCCGTCATTGTCACACCTGGATCCGTTGCCTCATCGTTGCGCTGGGATCCGTCACCGTCATTGTCGCTCAAAGCCGTTGCTCGAAGCAACTGACGAATCTACGCATATCGGGTGAGGGCGAGAGCTGGCAGAATCCACGTGGGAGGGGAAGGGACGCCCGATCCGCCCCTCTCATCACCGCCGCCACCATCGGATCCGTGCTCGTTGGGGGTGGAGAGGCGGCGGAATCCACATGGGAGGGGGGGCGCTGGATCCGCCCCTCCCATTGCCGTCGCTGCCGCCCTCGTCGATGACGCTGCCGCCGTTCTCGCCCGAGATCGTCGCCCTCGTGTGCCACCCTCGCATGAGACCACACACTGCTGGACCCGCAGTCAGCCAGCCTCCTCATCGCCCTAGCCGCGTGTCATCGCTCTAGTCTGTCGGCCTCGGGTGAGGAGAGTTGAGGGGAAGCTGGGGAGATAAGGGAGGAGAGAGGGATGAGAGGATAAGGGAGGAGTGGAGTGGAGAGAGGGGACTTAGATATTTTAAGGATGGTAGGCTGGTGGGCTGAGTGGCGCGAAAGCAGAGGTGAACAGCGTTGAGTTCATGTTCTAGAGACATGAACTAGCTAGCGAGTTCGCACAAGCGTCAATGTCGTAGTGGGCCTGCACGTGAACAAGTTCGTGTAGGCAGGGCGCAAACTCAACGGCCTCCTTACCCTCATGGGCCCACACTCACCTGGACGAGTTTGCTCGAGCATGGTTCATACGAAGGCCATGGTTCCATAAGAAGGCCAATAGGAGCAATACATGGAATGGCAATCCATAAGAAAAAAAGAATAAAAGGTTTAATTCGTTCAATAGCCATTTCCTTAACAAGTGAATGGGGAATATACTTTGGATCAGAATCTGAAAAAAAGTACTACTAGCTTGCTCGTTTCTTCCAATTTAATGCTTAAGATTTCCTCTTTACTTTACTTTTGATGAATTCTCTTATGATTATTACTTTATGTATCAGAAATCCCTTATTATTGTCTGACCTGGAAACGAAATTTGTTATTGTCTGACCCTGGAAACGAAATTTGGACGACTTTCTTCTCTTTAAAGAAGCATTTTCAACACCTCCCTTAGGCTTGTATCCCTAGTCCGTTTTAAATTCATTCAAGAATCATGAAAATTTTGAAGCTGTAATGTATTCTTTTAGTTGATCCCTCGGCTTTAACAAAATCCTAGCTCTAGACCTGCCCAAAATGGTCGTCACGCTTATATCTAATTTCTGACCACGCACCTCCGAGGCTCTGAATTCCTTGTAATTGTTTAGAAAGGACGAATGTGAACGTTTTCTTTTAACTGGGTTTGGCTGATGTTTCTGCCATGCCATAATATATATATAAGCAATAGACAGCTTTATATATATAACACCTGCTTCAATTCATACATAGCTGGCTTCAATCATCGAAAATCTTAATTAACTTTTGTATCTGGCAGTGACACTGTACTTGCACTAGTGAGTTCCCCACGCACGGAGAATATATGTTTTTTTTCTATAATTAAAAAAAACATGCCTTTGTACTAATTGAGAAAAGAAGAAAAAAACACGAATCCACGATACTAGTAAAACTGTTCCAATACTCAACATGATCATAGGATTCAAATATTTTAATATATAGGCTCTTTAATTTAGAAATAAGAGATGCAAGTGAGAGCCCTTCTCTGTTATATGAGCTAGCTAATTTTTTAATTTTTTAGATAATGAAATAAATCCCAGCATTTGCTTCAATGAACCTAATTGACAGATATTTGAAGATGGATCGTCTGGACGTTTCACATAGTCTGTCTAGCTAGCCAGCACATATATATCATATATATGATCACTGAGCTATATGTTTTTTTTTAATTATGTTCCTCCAAATCAAATATAGAAATAAATCACTAGCCCTTCAATATTATTTCCGCATGTACCAATTAGTACTTGTGTTTCCATTCAATGGTTGCAAATGTTAAAGGTTGCCTTGAATTCGATATCTGTACGTGGTCCCGAAAATGGGCATTAGTAGAAATTATTTTGGTGTATCACTTTTTATTATAAAAGACAGTAGTAGACATCAATTCGAGTCTATCTCCATTCAACTACGCAACAATACGTGGTTACAAGGTGCGTTGTAACATATCTGTGATGTGTTACATTATATTATCTGTAATGCCGCAATTAAAAATTGCTGCAATATTTACTGCAACAAATATATTAATCAGCTTATTATTTCATAATTTTTGGTCACTTTTCAAGGGTCTGGATAACTCTAATATTTGTGTTCCTTTATAACCATATCCACTTTCACCCTTCTCCACTTGTTTCCCACGTGAAACTGTCGTCGGCAGTGCCACGCCCCAGGCAATGCAGGCAATACATTGCAATAGGCAAATATTTTAATGAAAATTAATTCTCATTGCACGAAATAGATTCCGTCTTATTGTGTAAGAACTAGATAATCTGCTGCAATTCATATATATTTGGCTTCAATTTATTGGCACGCACGGAGAATATTAATTTGTAAGCTAATCACGGTAGAAGAGACATGTTTCCTACATGCTTAGATGTTGCAACGTACCCTGATCTTCAGCACATCAGTTAACATAAATTGGATTATCGCGAACTGAAGTAGTAGTACTATTTTTAAGCTGATCCTCCACTATTGTTGGAACGAGGGTTTGCCCTTTCATTTTCCACCGAAATTCCGGAAATTTCTGGGTCACCAAAATTTATGAAGTTTCAGGAATTTTGAAACTTTTTACACAAAATTATTTAAAAGTTTAATAAATTTTGACTAAATTTAAATAATCAAATTCACTACGTTTTGAAAAAAATAACCCAAATATTTTGGAACAGATATTTGCGTGCTAGAGAGAGGCAAAATTATAGTGAGAGGTACTCCCTCCGTTTCATATTAGAAAACACTTTTATTTTTTTTTCTAAGTAAAACTTTTATAATTTTAATCAAGTTTATAAAAATACATACCAACATTTTGAACACCAAGCAAACATATTATCAAAACATATTTAATATTCAATATTAGGTTTAATGAAACTAATTTTATATTATAAGAGTATAAAATAGTAAAACTTACAAAAATTTTGACTTAAAAAATAATTTATAATCTGAAACGAAGGGGTACCTCTTAACTCTCTCAGTCTCGATCTCCTAAGTAAACATAGATGTTATGCAGCACCACCATCACGGCAGCCATCTCACTGCCATGGGTGTCGCGCCGGCCATGCAAACCATGTTTCAATCGGACTCTCAGTGCTTTATGAGAGACTTAAGGCTGTATTTGTTTCGATGAGCTGGGAACTCATTTTCTCCGCACGAAAAACGGAGCGACTTAGTAGAACATGATTAATTAGGTATTTACTAAAAAAATTTTAAAAATGGATAAACATGATTTTTAAAGCAACATTCGTATATAAACATTTTGTAAAAAAACAGACTGTTTAGTAATTTGAAAAACGTGTGCGTGGAACACGAGAGAGATGAGTTAGGAACTCCTTCTGTTAAACATGGCCTAAGCTTCCTACGACTTCAGTTTCTAGAGGGAAATGTCTAGGAAGAACAGCTGGTGACGTTTCTAGAGGGAAATGGCTAGGAAGAACAGCTGGTGAAAAGCAGTAAGCTGTCCAAGCAGTCCAGCTAGTGAAAACCACAGTAATACTCGACAAGCACACGTCCTAAAAATTAAGCTAACATTGCTAAACATTTCTTGGTGCATCCTATTACTAGCAGATGTCTCATCACACGGTACGGATCAAATATATATTGTACTGGTACTCAACATGATCTTCGGTTTCAGCTTCGAGAGCCTCACAATTCAGAAATGAGATATGAGCTAGACAGAGCCAGCTATTTGACGATGGAATATGGATACCAGTCGACGCTAGCCTGTCTATACATAATATCACGGAGCTATATGTACTTAATTTCAGCTGCTTAAAAATACAGAAAAAATGACTAGTCGTCCATTATTATTTTCCCAAGCACCTGACACTACTCCTAGTTTTGTACTGGACCATGACATTATCATAGGGATGCGCACACAGTCAAAAAGGAAACACAGGGCAAACCTCTCACTTGGTGAGTTATCTCATACGCGCCCCCATGTCTTCCACGCGCTGGCGACCGAGGGCAAACCCTAACCCCGCGCCAACGCCACCCTCCCCTCCTCTCCCTCGTCTCGCCGCTGCCAGAGCATGCCGTCAAAAACCCCGGCAGCGGACTTCGGCGCCCGAGAAGACCGCATGGCGGCGCAGCACGAGGCTGCGGATTTGGCGCCGCCGTCACCGGATCTAGCCCCCCTACAGCCGGATCTGGTGCCGCCACCGCTGGATCTGACCGAAGGAGCGGGCTCGGCGAGCCGATGGCGGCAGGAGCTACACGGGCATCGACGACGGGAGGCAACAGCGGTCGGTGTCGGGAGACCGGTGCTGGCCCATGGAGGCACGACCGGCGGCGGGGGAGGCCGGTGCTGGCGCGAGGAGGCCTGGCCAGCAGCAGGGGAGGCCGGCGCTGGCACGATGAGGAGCGGCCGACTACGGTGGAGGCCGACGCTGCACGAGGTGGCACGGCTGGCGGTGGAGGTCGGCACCGTGTGTGGAAGCACGGCCGGCGATGACGGAGGCTGGCGCCGCGCGAGGAGACGCAACTAGCAGCTTCAGGAAGCCGGGGCGACGCTAGGAGGCTATGCCGGCGGTCGACACGGTGTGGGGAAACGCGGCCGGAGGGGTCATGTGGCCGGCGAGGGTGGCGTCGACGGTTGCGTCAGGCCAGCGCGGGCACGGTGCAGCAACAAGCGGAGGCTGGCCGGCGGGAGGCGCCAGTGCAGCGGTGCTCACACGCTAATGGAGGTTTGACGGTGACGGAGCAATGGTGCGTCAGCAGTGGATAGGCAAACACGAGGCGGCGGGTTAAAACCTAGCCCGGTCTTGACTGGGCCGGCAACAATGGTGTTTCCGAGCATCACTTACCCTCTTGAGCATTGTCGTGCTGTCCCATCTCCTCTGCCAGGTGAAAACCCAGTCTTGGTTCTCCTTGAGACCTCGACGGACGGTGGCGGTTGTGCTTTTGTTGCTCCTCTCCCTGGAGACATCTAAGCAATCCCCTTGCCGAAATCTTCCAAACAATTGGTGCAAGCCCGCTCTAGATTCCGGTCCTCTTGTATTGGCGTCCTAGCTTATGCAAGTTGGCCACATCGAAGAGCCTAAGGGAGAGAGCGGTTCCATTCTTCTCTCTCAACCTCTTTCTCTCAATCCCAAAGATGTGGATAGAGCGCAGTTTTGTATCGGTTGTTAGGGTTGGGTTTTGGGCAATCTCAGCTATGGCTCCTTTGTTGGCCCAGCGGCAGGCGATCACGCTTAGCTGCGGCCGGTCCGGTGCTAGCCTTCTCTCGGGTCTGTGTGTTGGTGTTCTCAGTGTGTGTGGGTGGTGGTTATTTTTTTCTTGTTTTCCTGGTTACGACGTTCCAAGGTTGTAATCTTGTAATTTTTTCTTGCTCCATCAATACGAACTTCACGCTGTCTAGTGCAAGTCGTTAAAAAAAAAAGAAAACACAGAGAAAAACGCCCAGGACAACAAGAATGTACTATCCTATTGCCTAAGTGATAACATAATATCTGTAACATCATCCAAAACAATTTCTACTGGAAGTAACAGCCATATTTGTCTGCCGCTGTCATCTGAAGTACAGTCAGCTGAAGTTCCATCAAGAGATGTCTCTTTTGACAATAGCTTCAACTCTGAAGGAAGCCATCTTCACTGCTCTGGCAAATTTATCAGTGGGCAAAATTAAATGCATAAACTGGTTGCAGCAAGCGCATCTTTACCCAGTAGGAAGCAAATTGACATGAAGAAAACCATACATTTTTTGCTTGAAGGTTTAAGTTTACACGCGGTCCTCACGAAAACATTCAATGATCTGATCCACCGGGGGAAAAAAGAAGGAAAGAAAAAACATTCGACGAATCAGGCTCTTTCGTCCTGATTTTGTTGAACAGTGTCGAGGTTGAATAGATGGCGTCAGATTCATTAGAGCCGCTGAGTTCCTCTGTGCTGTCGATCAAGGAGTCGACCGATGAGGCTGACGACGTACATCGGTGAAAAATGCCAGCGAGTGGGATTGAGGGCTTGATGATGTGTAACATATGTTTGCTTGGGTTAACTCTAGCTTAGGGTGTTTTCACAATAGCTTAAAGTGATTATGAATCAGACTCTCTCGCACAGGAATATCATGATCATCTTCTATATATCACTGCTCCAGCCAAGTTTCGTATTCATCAATGTGCTAACAATCTGTTGCGTTCAGCTCACAAGTGCTGAAGATGCACAAGGTAAATTGATGTTCGACGCTGTAGAATCATTTGATGATTAATCTTGGTGATAAATAATTGTCAAAGGTGAGTGTTTATTAAAAATACAGTGAATAGTGTTTTTTTCGGTGAACAGTGCGTCAGCACTAGGTAGACCGGGCAATGAGCGTCGGTCAGACCGAAGGTGTCAGGATGCTCCGACCAGATAGCTTGATGGTCAGACCGGCGGACTCCAGGTGGGAGTCGGTTCTGAGTTATTTTCGTGGAATTTCTAGATTCTTGTTAAATGTATGATCCGAATTTAGGCCTACAGCATATTCGGATTAGTTTCCAAGTAGGACTCTATATATTTTTCTATTAGGTGTATTTACTGTTATCTTCTATATATACTCTTGTAAGTCGTACGGGATATACTCTTCTATATATATTTTTCTATATATATGTTGACGCCAAATCCGTACCGCCGATGAGGATCCGGCGTGCGGACACACGAAGGCCTGGGAGATCTGCTTAGCTCCAGTGCAGGTCCTAAAATTGATGAAGCGCGGGCGTGCCAGTCAGTTTGATCCTGCCACTGACAAGATATGCAAAACAACATAACAGAAAGTCTATCGGCCGATAGGCCGATAGGGCAAAAACGTATCGGCCGATAGGCCGATAGCCAAAACAACCGATCGGCCGATGAGCCAAAACAACCGATCGGCCGATGAGCCGATGGCACAATTCCAGCCGATGTACTGAACAAATATCTATATAGAGACGATCGGCTGACGATAACATGATGATGTAGCAATATGATATAGCATAATCCAGATAAATATAAGATAAACATTGATATGAAGATTAAAGCACACATCGGCCAGAAGTCCGATGGCATAAACTCTCAACAAGCAGATAAACAATAAATACTCTGTTGTCATCGGCCAGATCCAATCTATACGTAAAACTCTTGGGCCGATGCAACGTCCAGATAACTCATCGGCTGAAACCCCGATGAAACCCTTATTGGCAGTCAATAAGCAGGCTAGAGATTACGGTTCTAATCACGACTTAGTAGGTCAAACCGAACTGATGCAGCACTAAGTATGAGAAGAAACGCAAGATCTAGACAATCAAGCCCTTGACTGATTTTCGGGGTGGTGGATACCTTAGCCAATCTAATCTAGCAAAGCAATTTAGTCAATACCGGCGTAAACCCTAAAGCGAATCTCAGCCGATAAGACGAAATCGAGAAGCCAAACCAGATTGACTAAGATATATGATAGTAGGTGCTTACGTTGTTGAGATCAGAACGACGAAGCCCTAGCCCCGACAACGCAGGCAGCCATAACGAGACTTACCCTTCGTGAGAAGGGCATGAACTCGTCGAAGACGACGAAAGTAAAAGGTTGGCGATGCGCCGAAGTTGTATTGATCGTGTGATGATAATTACATGAACTACGGGCTTACATATTTATACCCATAGGCTAACAAAAATCCTAATAGAATACGACTCAAACTTTCCTAAAGATAAGAAGGAAACTAACAAACTTATCCTAATTAAAAGATACAAGCCACATCCTCCTCAAACTCGGTATTCTCTAGATAAGATCTTCCCGAATCTAACAAGAATCCGACTGCTGAAAATATGGATAACTCCTATCGGCCGCTTGTAGACCTCCGAAGCCGATACAGACTTTGAGGCCGATATTTACTCTGAGCCGATATACAAACCAGACCGATGATGACTTTGGGGCTTACCAAATTCTGGCGTTAACAATATACTCTTCTATATATATTTTTCTATCACAAGCGCACGTGTCCCGAGGAGAAAAAGGAGGGCAGTCAGGTTGCCCTATTCTCGAGAAATTTTATTCACGTGAAATTGCTACGCACACACAACCTTTGTACCAGGAGGTTTCCAAATCTACGCTACGTGCACACGCAAATGTACCAGAGGTTCGTATTTTTGCTAGGTTTATACCAATTTCTTACTAGCAAATTCAGGATTAATTCCCATAGCGAGTTTGAAGTATGATCTGCTACTTCTAGACCAAGACATAAGATTCTCACTATGGCAAGTGAAGATGCGAGCCGTTCTTACACAGCAAGATCTCGATGATGCGTTATCTGGATTTGATAAGAGAACTAAGGATTGGTTCGACGATAAGAAAAAAAGGGATCGTAAGGCTATGGCATATATTCATCTTTATGTATCTAACAATATTTTGAAGGAGATGCTTAAGAAGAAAGCGGCCGCTGAGTTGTGGTTGAAGTTGGAACAGATTTGGATGACAAAGGATTTGATAAGTAAGATGCACCTGAAGCAAAAGTTATTTTTGCATAAGTTGCAAGATGATGAGTCTGTTATGGATGATCTCTTCACTTTCAAATAAATTATTGTTGATCTTGAGTCTATGGAGATAAAGTATGATGAGGAGGATTTAGGCCTTATTTTATTGTGTTTGTAGCCTAGCTCATATGCAAATTTCGGAGATACTATTCTTTATAGTCGTGATAATTTAACTTTGAAAGAAGTTTATGAAGCTTTGCATGACAAAAAAAATGAAGAAGATGATACCCTCTAAAAATTTAAGTTCACAAGCAAAAGGCTTGGCAGTTCGGGGTAGGCAACAGGAGAAGAACACAAAAAACCAATCAAGAGATAAAAGTTCAAGTAGCTACCGTGGAAGATTAAAGTCCAAAGGCAGATATAAGTCATGCAAATACTGCAAGAGAGATGGACATGATATCTCTGAGTGTTGGAAGCTACAGAATAAAGACAAGAGAATCAAAAGTTATAAACCGAAAGGTAATAAAGAAGAGAAAGGTAAAGCCGCAGTTGTTACTGATGATAAGTCTGGTGCAGAATTGTTTGATGCTTATGTTGGTCGTGCAGAATTGACCAGTAGATTCTTGATATTGCTTGTACCTATCACATGTGCTTGAATAGGGATTGGTTTGCCACCTATGAAGCTGTGCAAGGTGGTACTGTGTTGATAGGTGATAATACGCCATGCAAGGTTGCAGGTATTGGAACAATTTAGATCAAGATGTTTGATGGCTGTATCAGAACATTGTCAGATGTGCGGCATATTCCAAATTTGAAGATAAATCTCATCTCTTTATTTAGTCTTGATCGCAAAGGGTACAAATATTCCGGTGGAGACGGGATGTTGAAGGTTACCAAGGGGTCTCTTATTGTGATGAAAGCTGACATTAAAACTGTCAACCTGTATCACCTGCAAGATGCAACTATATTAGATAATGTTGTTGTAGTTTCAGATTAATTATCTAATTCTGATGCTTCTAATATTTGGTATATGCGTTTTGGGCATATGAGTGAAATTGGTTTGGCAGAATTGAGCAAGCGAGGATTGTTAGATGAACAAGGCATCGGGAAGCTAAAATTTTGTGAGTATTGCATCTTTGGCAAGCATAAGAGGGTGAAATTCAACACATCTACACATACTACATAAGGTATTATTGATTATGTGCATTCTCATTTATGGGGGCTTGCTCATAAGACATCGTTTGGAGGTGCTCGTTATATAATGACTATCATTGATGATTATTCGTGAAAAGTTTGTACTTATTTCTTGAAGCACAAATATTAAGCTTTTGATGTATTTAAAGAGTGGAAGACTATGGTTTAAAGACAAACTAAAAAGAAAGTGAGAATACTTCATACTGACAATGGGATGGAGTTATGTTCTAAGATATTTAAATTATATTGCAAGTTTGAAGACATTGTGCGTCACTGCGCCGTTCCTCATACACCTCAACAAAACGGTGTAGCTGAGCGTATGAACAGAATAATTATATCAAAGGCCCGTTGCATGTTGCTTAATGCAGGTTTGTCTAAACAGTTTTGGGTGAAAGTCTTTTCCATTGCTTGTTATCTTATTAATCAGTCATTAAGTTATGTCATTGATAAGAAGACTCTGATAGAGGTATGGTTTGGTTTCCCAGCAAATTATTCAGACTTAAGAGTATTTGGTTGTACTATTTATAGTCATATTAATAATGGTAAATTGGAGCCTAGAGCTATTAAGTGCATTTTTCTTGGTTATCCATCTGGTGTGAAAAGCTATAAGTTATAGTGTCCTGAAACAAGAAAGGTTGTGATTAATAGAAACGTTGTCTTCAATGAATCAGTTATGTTACATGACAAACCTTCTACTAATGTTCCTGTTGAGAGTCAACAAAAAGCAAGTGTACAGGTGGAGCATTTGATTAGTTCAGGGAATGCACTGGAAAAAAGATGTTGCTATTAACCAAGATGCACCTGTTAGTGAAAATTCAGATTCTTCTACCGTTGAGCAGTAGCCAAAACATTCTATTGCAAAAGATAAGCCCAAAAGGAATATTAAACCCTCTCAAAGATATATTATAAAAGCGAACATAGTTGCTTATGCTTTGAGGAAATTGAAGGTAATGCATAACCTTATAATTCTGAGGCTATTGTTTTTAATGATTGCTATAGATAGATAACTGTTACGCATGATGAGATGGAGTCGCTTGAAAAAAACAATACTTGAGAATTGGTGAAATTGTCAAAGAAAAAAATCTATCCGTTGCAAGTGGATCTTCAAAAGAAAGGAAGTTATATCTCTAAGTGATGAGGCAAGATACAAAGCGAAGTTAGTTGTTAAAGGTTATAACCAGATTGTAGGTATTGATTTCAATGATGTCTTTTTCCCATTGTGAAGGATAGTTCAATTTGCACTTTACTCAGTATTGTTACAATGCATGATTATGAACTAGAGCAAATGAATGTTAAAACTGCATTTTTACATAGGGAGTTAGAAGAGGACATTTATATGTAGCAACCTGAAGGTTTTGTTGTTCTTGGAAAAGAGAACTTAATCTATAGGTTGAAGAAATCTCTTTATGAGTTGAAGCAGTCACCTAGACAATGGTATAAAAGATTTGACTCTTTCATGCTTTTTCAGAAGTTTAGAAGATACAATTTTAATAACTATATTTGTCATAAAGTTGTTGATGGTTGAGCTATGAAAGGCAAATCAGAGATAGCAAATCTAAAAGGCAGTGAAGAAAATTCTCGGTATGAAAATTACTAGAGAAAGACATTCTGGCAAGTTATATCTTAGTCAGAAATGTTATATTGAAAAAGTTCTTCATCGTTTCAATATGCGTGATGCAAAACCAGTGAGTACTCTTTTAGCTACACATTTTAGATATCTTTAGATTTATGTCCACAGTCAGATTATGATGTTGAGTACATATCTAGAGTTCCATATTCAAGTGTAGTTGGTTCACTTATGTATGCCATGCTATATTCTCATCTTGACTTATCACATGCATTGAGTGTTGTCAGTAGATACATGACTAATCCTGGCAAAGAGCATTAGAAAGTAGTTCAGTGCATTTTTTGATATCTACGTGGTATTTCTAGTGCTTGGTTGTAGTTTGGGAGACCTGGAGATGGACTTGTTGGTTATGTGGATTCAGATTTTCCTGGAGATTTGGACAGGAAAAGATCACTTACAAGATATGTTTTCACTATTGGAAGTTATGTTATTAGTTGAAAGACAAGTTTGCAAGCAACTGTTGTCTTATCTACTACTGAAGCGGAGTATATGGCTATTTCTAAAGCTTGTAAATAAGCTATTTGGCTTAAAAGTTTGTACATTGAACTTTGTGGAGTTACGTCTTGCGTTAATATATTTTGTGATAATCAAAGTACAATATGTCTTACAAAGGATCAGATGTTCCATGAGAGAACAAAGCATATTGATATGAGATATTACTATACTCGAGGTGTGATTGCTAAAGGTGATGTTAAGGTATGCAAAATAAGTACTCATGAAAATCTAGCTGATATGATGACAAAGCCAGTTCTTGCTACTAAGTTTGAGCTTTGCTCACGCTTGATTAATGTTACAGTATAGTCCTAGAGACTATTTAGCGCACGTTGATTTTACTTACATGAGGTATTTTTTGGTGATTGCAGATTTTTTATGCTTCAAGGTGAAGATTGTTAAATATGTGATCTGAATTTAGGCCTACAATATATTTGGATTAGTTTCCTATTAGGAGTTCATATCTTTTTCTATTATGAGTCTTTCCTTTTATCATGTTTATGACTTCTAGATGGTTTCTATACATATGTGATATTGTTTGTGTGCTGATGTGAGTCAAGTTGATACGAACTTATACTCGAACATGGAGTTTCTTTGTTGTTCATATGCAGGTGTTGCTTGAGGCCATGGGAGTATATCCAGTGATGGATCAGGACTAGGATTGGAAGAAATTGATGTCCAGACGTATGTGGTTAGGAGTACTAGTTTTAGTTGGATTCATGGCTAAGGTTAGTCACGTTGTGGGTATAAATAGAAGAGGAATTGAGGCTAGAAGGATCGACTTTTTAGGAGAGAAAAGTTAGGGTTTGCTTCGAGGTTTCAATCCTAGTTCGTGACTGATAGAGGAGTGCTTTAGATGCACTTTATAAACACATATTGATGCAATAAAGTTGATCTACTTTTAAGAGTTTCGTCGATACATGTTTTTTTGGATCCCGACGGTTTGACCGAAAGAAGAAGAGCCATCTAACCGGCAGGATCATGACGGTCTAACCGGTGGCAAGCAGCCGGTCAGATTGATGTTGGTGAGCAGGAACAGACGGGGAGGCAGCGGTCAGACCGGCCAAAAAACACCGGTCAGACCAGCGGCAAAGGTGTAGTCAGACCGGTGTGTACACGGTGGTCGAACCGGATCTCCATCAAATTTGAGGGTAACTTTTATTTCCTCTAAAAGTTTTGATTTTTGGTGTTTCAACCATTTACCCTTCCTCTGGGTGGTTTAGTTCTTGTATTCGATCGTACAAGTGGTATCAGAGCCATGTTTGCTCTTTTCGATCTTTGTCGATCGTAAGTTTTGTTCATGACTAATTAGTTTTCAACCAAGCCACATGTTTTTCGTTGGGTTGATTTTCCTTACTGGTGCAAAAAGATGAAATCTTATATGATGGATGTAGATTATGATATTTGGTTAAAAGTTACAAATCCTTGTGAAATTCCTGCTTAAATTAATACTGCTGCTATAAAGACTGAATTTGAAAACAATTATAAAGCTTGAAATATTTTGCTTAATGGAATTCCTCGTTCGGATTTTTATCGTGTTTCTCATCTTCAAACTATGCATGAGATTTGAAAAGGTGTATCTGATTTTCACCAAGGAACTTCCAATGTCAAGGAACTATGCAAAGATGTTTTTAAAATGGATTACATAAAATTTGAGATGAAATCTAGAGAAGCTTTGGATGATTCTTTTGTGCGGTTTAATAAAGTCCTAAGTAATTTTAGATCTATGATGAATCTTATCATACAAATTATTCTCAATCTGAGGATTCTCGACACTTTTTGAATGGTATTGATATGTCGATCTGTGGAGATGAAAGTTATTTCAATTTAAGAATCTGTGGAGATGAACTTTACACCAAGATTAAAACTCACAAGATGAATATTCTTTCCCATAAGATTGATTTTAAATCTAGTACTTTGGTTTCTTCTTCGAATTCTTCTATTGATGCTTCTTCTTCATCGATTTTTATTGTCTTTAATGCCATGTCTGATGATCAACTCGAGCAATTCGATGAGGAGGATTTGGTTTTGATTACTAAGAAATTTTCTCAAGCTTTTGAAAATTTAAAGAATAGGTAGCGAGGTTAACCTGTTTGATGCTTTGAGTGTGGTGAGTTAAACCACATCAAGTTCAGTTGTCCTAACCTCATGAAGACAATTAAGGAGGAGGAAATTGACAAGAAGTATAACAAGAAGGAGAAGAAGAGTCGCAAGCAGAAGCTAATTCGAGAACTCATAGAAACTTTTTAGAAAGATGAATCAAAGTGTGAAGAACAGAGCAGTGGCAAAGGTAAGCAAGTTGTTGATTTAGCTTTTATTGCTCGCAATGTAGGCTCTGATGTTGATGAATCTGATGGTGAGGAAAAACTTAGTTATGATCAATTAGAACATGCTGCTTTCAAATTTGTTAAGGAACTTAAAACATGTTCTAATCTGCTTAATGAGAGTGATCACACTATTAAGATTCTAAAAGCTAAAATTGATAGATTAAAATCTACGGTTCCTAATGATTATGATTGCAAATCTTGTGAAGCTTTGTTTTATGAAATTACTACTTTGTGAGATATTAATTTTGCTAATTTCTTGAGATTGGAATTTGAGATTGAGAAATCTAAAAAGCTTGAGTCTTCTTTTGCTCTTGGATTTGTTTTACATGCTTGTGTTGTTGATGAGTTGACTTTGATGAAGAACGTTTTGAAAAAATATAAAAATAGCTTTTTATGCAAGTTCTTTCTTCAATATTTTGAGTGCAAAAAGGATTAAACAACACACAGATGTGTTGGTTTCTCAAAATTGCTAAACATGTTTTCTTAATGAGATGAAATTGAAAGATGCTTTAGGGCGTGTTGAGTATTTATGAAATCTGATGAGGTGCTTTCTTGTTCTAAGAGTCACAAGAACAAATGTGTTTTGGTTGATTGTAAAAATTATGCAAATTTGACAAAAAAAGTTTCTTATTTGAAAAGTTTTTTGGAAACGTTTTCGATAGTAAGAAGAAACTTAATATAATTTTGGATCAATCAAAAGTTAGCACTTATAATCGTGCTATAGGTTTTGATACTACTGCATAATTTACAAATCACCAACCAACTGTTTTGAGCATAACTAAAAAATATGAAGTTTTGATAAAACCCGAACCAAAGAAAATAATTTTTAAATATGCTAGAATTTTGCCTCTTCATCAACGTCCTACCATGCCTCTTTGGCCTAGCTTACTCTGTTACTCTTGATGTACAACTTCGTCTTCATAGTCGACACCTTTTGCTGTCACTAATTGTCATCACCATCGGTCGAGTCTGTCGTCGGCTGGTTTCTTCACCTCCATGGTTTATGGACTTCGCTGCTGCCGCTAATGGGCAACTTCGTCTTCGTCGCTGACGTCTCCATCATTCCTAATAGGCAACTTTATCTCTATCATTGGCAACTTTCGCTTCGCTAGCACCGATTTCTTCACTGCCATCGACTGATGTCTCGCTTCCATGCCGATCACATCAGCCGCCACCAATGGGTAGCCCCAACTGCGACAGAAGGATAAGCAACATGCTCAGGGGCTTACCAGCTCTAGCACAAGGATCATACCTTCAATCTGAATTTATTCCGGGTACATGCGATATGAATTCACAGCCATGGGCTTATCTCCTATGCTCAATGTCTAAATCAATCATTATTTCTCACGAGGACCATGATCTGAGTATTTGCATCAGTCGGGATTTAATTATCATATTTACTTTGGTATACCCCATAAAGGATAACCACTCGAATCAGAAGCCACTCAGATGAGATGCACTTGGTCTACAACATCTGGGAGATTTGTTACTCGGGAGCATATTAATAGGCATGTTTTACACGTCATATTTTAAGGGTATCGGTGGACATATTTTGGGTCTAATCTCAATAGGTCTGCAGCCCATATTTCCAGGTGTGGCCTGTCACGTGCCATTAAGGACTTACGCATATTTACTTTTGGCAATATGCGCATGTTCAAGTGCCCAATACCTTAAAATCCTTTTATACAGTTGTTACACAACTTTTTAAGAGTTAGTACAATGCAATTTAAAAGATGACAAACAGTGAAACTTTATATATAGTTGACATTAACTTCTTTATATAGAAGTTAAGCACTGTTTGGTGTTTTACAAAGCAATTAATTGGATACTATATCATTGCTTTAGGCCACATATGTGTGCATCCTTATAAAAGACCAATATTATGACATTGACTGATTATAATATTTTTTGGTCATTATACAGGTGGTTGGTAAATCTATTTATGAGTTTTATTAACTCGAATTTTACACCACGTATGCCATAAATTTTTCTAGTGTGGTGAAGCTACGTGTCTTATAGGGACTTAAGCATTTGCGATATGCGCATGGTGTGAATCTAATACCTTAAAAAATCCTTTACGCACTGCAAAAATGTTTTTTTATTAAAGTCATTTGCTATGCAACTTTTAAAGGTGACCAATAGCATGCTTCAATGGCTTTTCTAAACTGGCTTCTTTTTTATAAGAGTTAGGTGCTATTTGGTATCATTTTCAAGGACGTGGTTGGCCAAGTGCTATGCGCATGTTATACCCGGTTGGCCTAGTGCTACATGATTTTTTTTATTAAATCGTTGTTGGCCTTGAGCTATGTGCATTATATTTTTAAGACGTGATTGCCCTAGGGATACACACATTATATTTTTAAGCCGCAGTTGGCCCAGAGCTTTGCGCATCATATTTTATGCAATTGGTATATCACTCGGGTTATGTTACTCGGGGATTCACACCGCATATGTTATAAATTAATATTAAGTCATTCGGTTGACTATAATTATCAGAAACCACTTGGTTAGATTATTTATTCCTTGACTATATGCTTAGTTTGTTCAATTAATCACATAGTCGGGAGCTACACCTAATTAGATGCATCTAATCGATGCACCTGAGTATATATTCTTGGTTATTTTTTGAAAATTTTTTAGTCTTTCACAGCCTTTTGATTTGGTAAAAGCACTCGGGAGACTATGGCGCAGATGATTGAAGCACTCGGCTTTGGATTAGTTTGATTTGAGAGAAGATTATCTTTTCGACTATAAAGGTTTCAGGGGCTACTGTGGAGAATATAGTTACCAGGTATCCACACGGCCTCCATATTTGATTAGAGATTGGAGGTGGGCTAGATCCATATATTATGTAATAGAATAGGACTCGGTCATAATATTGCCTTGTGTTCTATGGCTTGACCTAGAGTCCCGATTGAGTACTACCATGTAATAGATTAGGAAATTGATGCTGTGTTTGGCTAGGTTTTCTTTTTTGTAACCTTGTCCCCCAACCTATATAAGTTGGGCAGGGAGCCCTCTAGGGGCAAGATCACAGAGATAACCACCACTCGATCGTCAGATCAATATACATCCGATGGGTACAATCCCCAAACAGGAGTAGGGTATTATTTTTCATCGAGAGGGCCTGAACCTGTATAAATCCTTGTCTCCGCATCCATCCACTTTTTGGTCTCGTGCGCTACCCTCTTTTCTTATTGCCGAATTCTAGTTTCGACACTCCCCATGTGCATGCAATGTTGAGATGGCAATTGTTTTTCAAGGTAACATCAATTTACTTTTGAATTGACATAATTTTGTTCTACTTTCTTATTTATTAGCTTTTCGAATGCTAGTCATTGAGGTAATAGTTTTGGTAATAATGGATATATGCCAGGACATGAGAACCTTGGTGATATTATTGGTAATTGAATGTCTGTTTCAAAATTTTTGATTTAATTTTTATTTTTCTTTGGGGAGAACTAGAGGTTAATTTGCGGGGGAGTTAATGCTTTTTAGATGAACTCATGTTTATTTTTATGCATTGCTCTTAAATCTAAAAATAAATAAAAAGAGAAAAAGAAGTGCTTTGTTTTATACCTCTATTATATTTTTGTGCATGCTAGCAAAATAATTGAGGTCTATTTGTTGCTATGTTAACTTGTATGTATTTTAGTCTTTATATGAATCTTAGCTATTGCTTTTGAGGGAGATGATCCATGACACTAATTCTTTTACTAGAATAAAATAAATATGCAATGTTAAAGCTAGTGCTTAGTTTGGATGACTAATACTTACATTTATGCTTGTTGGATTGTTATTTCTCAAATTGTTCTTTATTTATTCCAAATGCCGCAAATGCAAAATTTGTTTGTATTTATCGCAGTAAAAAATAAATACCAAATCCGTGGAAATAGTTTTGACAACAATGACGTATTCGAGGTGAGAAAAATAATGTTTATTGAATCCTTGAAAAGAGTCTTGAAGATAATTAAGGACATGCGCGAAATAATTGAGAAATTTTATTATCAATGTTAAATGTTCAAAGTAAGCACAAAAAGCTCAAATATCTGCCGAAAGTTCTCTTGATTATTGTTTCTAGGAGTTCAATTTGAGAATGAGTATTAATGCAACTTGTCTGTGTGTAGAGGTTTTTCTTTCAACCTATATACTAGTGTATATGTTGCATTATAAATTGCTTGAATACATGAATTTTTATGCCAATTTGAGCTTGATTGTAATATCTTTGATTCATGTTTATACTCTAATGCATGCTTGTTAGCTAGTTGATGAATTTATCTCTCTTGTCTTGCAAAATATGACCTTAGATTGTTTTTGTTATACTTCAACGCTCTAAAAAAATTAGAAAATAAAAAGTGATTACTACAAGTGACAATCATGACATCATGGCGTTTGTGCTTTATTGTTTTATATTCTCTATTTTGAAATTATTGATGAAATCATTTTTAAAGGGGGAGAAATACACAAAATGCATACAACATTTTCTTTCGATTTTAAAAATTGTCGACTTTGTGCTTTGATTGCAAATATAGGGAGAAATTGTTTCTTTTAAAAAGGGGAAGAATTTTTCTTATCACTTTTGTGGTTTTTGAGCTATTTTGTGGTTTTTGATTTGTTTTTGTTTTTCATTTTTCAAAAATACCAAATTATATTTTGGAGATGTTGCCAATGCGTTCATCAAGGAGAAGATTGTAGAATCATGTGATGATTAATCTTGGTGATGAACAATTGTCAAATGTGAGTATTTGTTGAAAATATAATTGATAGTGTTCTCTGTTGGTGAATAGTGGGTCGACACTAGGTAGCCGGTCAGAACGGGCAATGGGCACCGGTCAGACCGGAGGTGTCCGGGCATGCTGATCGGGTAGCCCGATGGTCAGAACGGCGGACTCCAGTTGGGAGTCGGTTTTGGGTTATTTTCATGGAATTTTTAGATTGCTTTATGTTTATGACTTGTAGATGATTTCTATACATAAGTGATATTATTTGTGTCATGATGTTAGTCAAGTTGGTGCGAACTTGTATTCGGATATAGAGTTTCTTTGTTGTTCATGTGCAGGTGTTGCTTGAGGCCATGAAAATATAGCCGGTGATAGATCTAGTCTAGGCTTGGGAGAATTTGAGGTCCGGTAATCATGCAGGATGCTCAGGCTAGAAAACAATGCACGTTGAGGTGAAGGTTTTTATATGGCATAGACGTTGTGCTGTGTGCGTATGGGAAGATGAGTCAAATTTGGATTGGAGTCCAAATTTGGAAGATTGAGGATGGAGTTGTATGGGGATGTTGTTTTTCTAGTTTGATAGGTTTCCTATGTAATTAGGAGTTCTAGTTCTAGTTGGATTCGTGGCTAGGAGCAACCACATTGTGGGTATAAATAGAAGAGGGCCGAGGCTAGAAGGATCGATTTTTTGGGAGAGAAAAGTTAGGGTTTTTCTTCGAGATTTCATTCCTAGTTCGTGAGTTGAGAGAGGAGTGCTTTAGATGCACTTTGTAAACACATATTGATGTAATAAAGTCAATCTACTTTCGAGAGTTTCGTCGATACGTATTTTTTTTTGCATCCCGACGGTTTGATCGGAGGCAGAGGAGCGATCTAATCGGCAGGATCACAGCAGTCTAACCGGCGGCGAGCAATCAGTCAGACCAGTGACGATGAATAGGAACAGACAAGGAGGTGGCAGTCAGTCCGGTCGGACAACACTGGTCAGACCGGCGACAAAGATGTGGTTAGACCGGTGTGTACACGGCGGTCAAACCGGATGTCCATCAAATTTGAGGGTAATTTTTATTTTCGCTAAAACTTTTGATTTATTTATGTTTTAACCATTCACCCTTTTTCTGGTTGGCTTGATTATTGTATTTGATCCCACAGGCGCAGCTCACAAACCGACAGATTCTATATGAGTGCATCCTAGTGATGTTGCACTACTCATCTTCCCGGCGTATCCTATTCCCATCTCACTGCCACAGATGCAGCTTCACAAAGTCTCTTCACTTAACTTTCTCAATCTCTATTTTCTCGTTTTCCGTACACACGTTTCCCAAACCTATAAACAATGTGTTTTTTGCAAAAAAAATTATATAGAAAAATTGCTTTAAAAATCATACTAATATATTTTTTAAAAAAATTAGCTAATACTTATTTAATTATGCGCTAATTAGTCGTTTTGTTTTAAGTGCGCGAGATTTTAGTTCCCATCTTCAACTACCGAACCCAGCATTTGACAACTACTGCTTCAGTTCACTGAGGGAAACGACCAAGTAGAGCGGCTAATGAAAACTAGTGCACTGTGTTGACAGACCAGCTAGTGAAGAGCAGTATACAGGATAGGCAAATCGTAAGCTAACATTGCTGGACGTCTATCTTCCCGGGGCATCCTATTCCTACAACATGATCCCAGCCACCATACACTACTGATCAAATTATATCAGTACATAACATGATCGTTGGTTTGAGAGTTTGTACCTCGATCTGAACTCCTTTTCTTTTCTTTTATGTAGCTTTCAGTTTAGTATTCTACCGTATGTGAACCAATATGGCTACATATATAATTGAGGATGGATCAGGATATTTTAGTTACTCTGGCTATAGCCACGAGCCAGTTTATATAAGGTCATGGAGCTCTGACAACTAAATACTACCCTCTCACAAATAAATGACACTTCTTTAATTGACAATACAACATAAATAAAACATAATAAATTATTAGAACCCACGTGTCATCCTCATATCCTTTCGCTCTGTCTCGGACCTCTTATATATTATTCATTTTGATTTACCAATTACGATGCCATGTGCCGTCATGTTATCCAAAATTATCATCATTTGAGCCAAGGAATAAAATTGTGAATGGTTTTACAGGTTAGAGGAGCAATAGTAACTGGTTTCGTGGTTGGGTAGAAAACCAAGTTATAATTTTTGTCTCTTTGTCTCCGGTCTATATTTTAATTAACAGATAGCCCAAGATGCTTGTTTCATAATTTAGAACAGGTAGCACCTAAGAATTCAGATTGTGCTTCACCTAGGCAAATGTACAGGCTTCACATTTCTGATGGTGATGGGGAAACTCTTGAACATGGAGGGAGTAACTGAAGAAAGCAGAAATGAGTTGCCATTGGTTGTACTCTTCTCCTACTCCGCCATGGAAAAGCGTCATTAGATTTCATTCGATTAGCGCCATGATCATGGGTTCTATCCCCACACGCTAGCTGTTCTCAATTGACAAACACTTGCCCAAGGATAGGCTTCACTTAATTATGTGAAAATTTTAAAGTGATATATATTAATTTCTTTTGAAGATTGGATCCCTATTAATTATCCCTTGAGGTGTATTTGTAATTTTACATCCCAACGTATGTAACCCTAGGTTTCTGTTTATTTGGGAATTGACTCAACCACCCTTATGACAAGTATATTTATAAGGGTTATATAGTCTTTTGGCCTAACTAACAGGCTCACGGGCTCAAGATCTTATCTTAGGTTGCTTGTTGGGCCTTTCTGGTTATTAGGCCTAATTAGAGCCTAACTGATTTCGTCATCTGGTGTGGCCTCGTCACCCGTTGGTGAAGGGCCTCCGCTTCGCCGCTTAGTACGTGCTTCCTATTTGGTGCTTGCCTTCGCCGCTTGTAGGTGCATCGTCCTTTGGCACTTCGTCTCACAGGTTAGTGGTTGTTTCAATAGGCTCGGTGGAAGACCCTCGTGACATGTCTCTAGCACTAAATAAATTAGAAAAAGTGTCACCACGAGAAACATATCATTAGATTTCATTATTTGTGTTATGCAACACTTTATTTTAACTACTTTTTAGACTTTCGACTATATTCATGTACATGAAATGTTTGATTTGCCTCTTTAGAATAAGCCTGTGGTCACACCAAGAGGAAAAATCGTGTGACCGCCGCAGCTTTCACATGCAGAAGAAAAAAAAAAGGAAAAAGAAAAAGAAATCGTAACATCAACATTATGCTGCCTCCCATCTTCCTGTTGCATCTTTCTTATTCTTATCCCTTCGGTGGGAGGATGACCTCAACTATAGTACTACAGATCTAATTGCCAGTGGGACGGGTCTTAGTACTCAACATGGCAGCCAAGCATCTCTCTGTGCCTTTTCTCTTTTTTACCATTTAATTCCTTATAAATCAAGCATACGAGCGTAAACTTTTTTCAACTAGCTTTAATTGATAGTTTTGCCACATATATGTAGTTGCATGGGATTTTGATATTTCAATAAAAATGTATATTTATGAAACACTTATATATATAGTGTAGTTTTAGCAGGGTTTGAAATTTCGAGCCCCCGGCACGCAAGTATTTCGCCCATAATTTTCAGATTTTTTCTAGTATTTCTGAATTTGATCAGAAGTATTCAAATTCAGACAAAATATGTTCAATTTTCAAAAAGTTTTGTTTGAAATTTCGAAATTTCAGAATTTCAGTACCCTCAACTTTTTGTGCATTTCAAAAGTACAAACCCTGGTTTTTAGTCGCATTCTTGCTTACATCAATAATAAAAAAGAATAGAAAAAGGTTATGCGAAAAATACTAGCCAGTGCAGGTGCGCTTATTGAATGATGTTGTAAACAAATTGATTGCTCAGTTGTTGGTGAATAATTGAAGACAGAGATTCTCCATGTACATGAATCCTATCCCTTTTATATATGAATAACTGGCACTTCATATCTATAGCAGAATCGTCAGCTCAAATTAAAAGTCTTGCATGGCTCCCAGATATTGGTTGTTATTAGATCAGACGTAGGCTGACCATATGAGTATAGGATGCACTGGGAGTAAGTTCTGTACGCCATGGGCTATTTTCATTCAACTACTCATGCAGCACGCTCACGTAGTGTACAAATGTGCTAAGGTAGTCTAGAGTACTAGGAACTAAAAAGACTTTTTTAGATCATGAAATTATTTTCGGTCTTCGCTTCAAATAATTAAGCTACAACCAATTATTATTATGAGCTAGAAACTTAAATATCTAACTAGTACACTTGTATTTGTATGGCAACACCAATTTATTATTATTTTATTGTGATTTTTTCATTCTACGTTATAAAAATTAAACAAACTATCATATTCAAACCAACCATTCAGAAAACAAAATTGGTTGAAACATATAACTGACAGGTATGCAAATCAATATATGTCACAAAACAAAACAATACTTAGTACAAAACAATAAAACATTCACTACTAGACAATCGATTTTTGCTCAATCGGTCAAAAGAGCAAATATCTCGCATCTTTTATAAACCGGTGCTAAAGAAGGCACCGGTTAACACACCCAACGCTACTTTGCTATCTTTAGTACTGGTTGGTAATACCAACCGGTACTAAAGATTATTTTTAGTCTCGGTTCACACTTTTGTCAGAGCATGTCAGGCCCTTGGATCTTTAGTATCGGTTGGTGTCACCAACCGGGACTAAAGATGATCTTTAGTCCCGGTTGGTGACACCAACCGGTATAATGTCCTTCATATATCTTATTGTCACGCCCCAAACTGGCCCCGGGCGGAGACCAAGATAGAGCGGTCCAGATTGACCTGTATGCCTGTACCAGTCCCAGGAAATAGCGCTGGTACAACAGGAAGACTGAATATCACAACCACAGCGGTCTCTTTATTAAGAGTAGGATTACAACCAAGGTTGGAACTGCGGACAGAACCCGAGTTCACAACAGCATTACAAAAAGGCGGAAGCGGAAAGCGAAGACTAGCCCTAAGCCACAAGCAAAGCCCTGGGGAAGGCCGAAACCCTACTACTACTCGAAGTCTGCTTGCTCCTGGAAGAACTCTTCATCAGCAGGGTCCACCTCTTCGTCTTCGAGAACTGGGGGCGGGTTTAATTATATAGAGCAAGGGTGAGTACGGGAGTACTCAGCAAGTCAGGGGAAATTAAGTGTTTAATGCAAGCTTCAAGGGAAAGCCAGTTATTTTTCACAATTGATTTTAGTTCAGGACTTTAGAAACATCTAAGTAAGTGCTTCTCAACGACACGGATGAGAAAGTGCGTCTCATCCGGCCGGAGCAGTGAAAATGTATCGATTGATTCTTGTCGGCACGAGAGGCTCCCTGCCAATCGTTCACCGACCCGGCTGCACCAACAGCCACAACTCACACACGCCGGAACGAGAGGCTCCCTGCCAATCGTCACCGACCCGGCTGCACCAACAGCCACAAGCCAACACATCGGTACGAGAGGCTCCCTGCCAATCGTCACCGACTCCGGCTGCTTCAACAGCCTTAAACCAAGCACAGAACGGAAAACCTCACACCAACAGCAGTTCACAAGGTGTTCAATAAAACTACGCTAAGGAATCACCTCACATCCGCCCATGACCGTGGGCACGGCTGTTCGAACAGTTGTTAACCTCTGCAGAGGGGGTACACTTTACCCACACGACGTTACTAACCC
>BDMV01000001.1:34512319-34619992 GCA_008326285.1 Oryza officinalis | reverse complement strand
CTTCAACAGCCACAAGTCAACACATCGGTACGAGAGGCTCCCTGCCAATCGTCACCGACTCCGGCTGCTTCAACAGCCTTAAACCAAGCACAGAACGGAAAACCTCACACCAACAGCAGTTCACAAGGTGTTCAAATAAAACTACGCTAAGGAATCACCTCACATCCGCCCATGACCGTGGGCACGGCTGTTCGAACAGTTGTTAACCTCTGCAGAGGGGGTACACTTTACCCACACGACGTTACTAACCCCGAATCACCCAGCCCGCGACCCTCGGTCACGTCTGGCGACCTTGAGGCTTTCACGACAAGGCATTTCGAAAGCCGACTCAGGGTCATCTTATGCCAACGGGAGGGGTCCCACGGACCAACACCAGGTTAGGTCCCAGACCATACTGTGCCAGGAAGCCCAGGGGTCCTCCCCGACACCACCCCGGCGAATCCACTTGTCCCTTGGCATCAAGATTTCCCTGGCCTAGCTAATTACTCAGCCAGGGGCGTCCCATATCACCCATGTGGTCGTACTTGACATATGCTTGGATGTAATTCCCAAGGAATCGGTCCTTAGGCGAGAACGAGCAGACCGTACCTCCAGTACGTCTCCCGTACCGCGAGTTTTAGAAACTCACTTTAGTTTTCAAGACACCGACCCAAGTGTCGGGTTTTCCAAGCATTTTGTAAACTCAAGTTTTACCCAGGTGATCAATTTTAAAGTTTGAGGGGAGTCCCGATATTCGTACACGAGGTACGGATACCGAGGCATCACCTGAGGGGTGACAAGGGTGTTAGGGTATTCAAATATCAAGGAAGGTGAATGCAGCAAATGGGTAGGGCCTGCCGGTTGTATTGCAAACCGAGGCCAGTGCCAAGTGTAACCTAAGTCATGCATAGTTTGCGAAATTAAAATACTTAATTTAAATTATAGGTTCAATTGATCAAAGGTGACTTGCCTTGCTCGAGATCTTGAGCTTCTTCCTCGAAATCCGCGCACTGCGGGTCTTCGGGCTCCGAGACTACACGCGAAACGAGACGACTCAACAAAGCGATAAAAAGAAGCCCTATTAAAGACCACTAAGCGTGCCATTGGATAGATCTCGATTTTTGAGGAATTTTGGAAGTGGAACGGAGTTAATCGGACGAACGGTTGAAAAGATATGAATTTCCGAAGATTAAAGGATTTTCTGGAATAAAGAAAAGGAATTAATAATTAATTAATAATTCCCTGGAAAAAGAAAAGAAGGAGGGACTGAAATTGGACTTTATTTTGGGCGGCTAAGGGCAGCCCAAAAGATTAGAACGGGCGCGGCCGAAATAATTGGGCCGGCGGCCCGAAGGGATCGGCTCTGGCCGATCGGCGCGCGAGGGAAGGAAGGCCGATGGCCGAGGCAGGCCGATGGCGCTTGGAGGCCGAGCGGGCCGAGCGGCAGGCGCGGACCGGGCCGGGACGGCACGCGGGAGGGAGCTGGGCCGGGCGACGGCCCAGGGAAAGAAGGAGGCCGAGGGCTGGGCCGGGCGGCGGCCCAAGGAGGGGAGGGAGAGGGAAGAAAAGGCCGAAGGGGAAAATCGGCCCGGGTCAAGGGAGGTAAACCAGACTTTTTCTGAGGATTTGAATTTGGGAGGATTAGGGCTCGGATTTGAAATCCGATTTCGCGGCTTTCTCCGGGAATGAAGTGAGAGGGGAGACACGAGACCTTGGCACACCACAAGACTCAACCGAAGAGCAAACTTTCGCAAATAGAGTTTTTAGCGAAATAGTTTTCCCGCTAACGCCGCGACAAAACGGGCGTTACACTTATCTTCTGTCAAAACTGGTACACCGAACCATTGCTGTAAGTGTAAGGAGGAGAAAGAGAGATGCTGTCAAAACTTTTTGTGAAACTATGTTGATGATATTATATAAATCAAAAGGATCTAAAAGTTTAGGAATTTCATCCTCTATTGATGTATGGTTAACATTTTATATTTATATCTAAGTTTCTATACATTATTTTCTTCAAAAAGGTATATGAAAAAAGATGAGAGAGAATAATTGTTTAGGGAAAATTAGGGTACTTTAGAAAATTAGAAATATTTGGATAAAAATGTTAAAAAGGATAACAAAGGAAAGACATAAAAAATGAAGACAAAATAATAGAATACTAAGTGCATTTAAAAATCATTAAAATAGTTAGTAATAAGTAGAATGCATTAAAAATATGTTTAGAACTTTAAACTTTTTAAAAAATTAATTAAAATAAGGATAATATATGGAAAAATATATTTACAAATTTGTGAAACTGATAGAATTTATATATAATTAACCTTGACTCCGATTAAGTCCATTTAAAACTTGTTATAATCGTTAGAAATAAGAAGAATAAATTAAAAATGTGTATCATTAGTTTTCAGTTTAATTATGATGTTTTAAATTATTATATGATTATTTAATTACTTTCACTTTGGTGGACTTCGTTTACATTTGTTTATTTGATGTAGATGAATCGGCAATGGATGTACACCGTGGACTGACGGTCGAAGGAATTTATTGATGGTGTGCATTATTTTTTGAGTGTAGCCAATGCCCACAAGCCTAAGGGTTTTATATGTTGTTCATGCAAAAACTGCAAAAACCAGAATGATTATTCTACATCAAGAACTCTTCATATGCACTTGTTGCAGTCGGGATTCATGCCTAGCTATAATTGTTGGACCTCGCATGAAGAGTCAGGGGTTGCAATGGAAGAAGATCAAGAAAAAGACCACAACATTCCAGACTGGGTTCAATACAATGGATTTACAGAAAATACAATAGGCGAGGCGGACAAAGCTGTTGCAGAAAAGAACGGTGCGGATGATCTTGGTCAGATGTTGTGCAACATAAAGAAGGACTGCAAAAGTGAAAAGGAGGTCCAGAAATTGGAGCGGATGTTAACGGACCACAAAACGTCATTGTACTTAGGTTGTGAACAGGGGCACAAAAAGTTGGGTACCACCCTGGAATTCTTGCAATAGAAGGTAAAAAGTGGTGTGACTGATAAGGCATTTGGCGACTTATTGAAACTCATAAATAGTATTCTTCCCAAGGGAAACAAATTGCCTGAAACAACATATGAAGCTAAGAAGGTAGTCTGTCCTCTAGGACTGAAAGTCCAAAAGATACACGCATGTCTGAACAATTGTATCCTCTATCGCGGTAAGGAGTACGAGAACCTATAAGCATGTCTGGTTTATAAGGCACTACGATACAAGATTAGATGAGATGACTCTGGTGATGTTGACGGACAACCTTCAAAGAAGAGAGTTCTTGCTAAGGTGATGTGGTATTTCCCGATAATACCACGGCTGAGGCGTTTGTTAAGTAACAAAGCACATGCTAGAATGATGCGCTGGCATGCAGAAGAATGTAAACAAGACGGGATGCTGAGACACCTTGCCGATGCCACACAGAAGAACGTAAACAAGATGGGATGCTGAGACACCCTGCCCTAGCGAAACATTGACAGAACATTTCAAGACTTTTAAAAAGATGCACGAAACATAAGGTTCGGTTTAAGTACGGATGGCATGAATCTATTTGGAGAGATGAGCAGTAGTCATAGCACTTGGCCTGTGACCATGTGTATCTACAAACTTCCCCCTTGGTTATGCATGAAGCGGAGGTACATCATGATGCCGATTATTATTTAAGACCCAAAGCAACCTGGTAATGACATTGATGTGTACTTAAGAGCATTGGTTGAATATCTAAAACTGTTGTGGAGGAAAGAAGGTGTCCCTGTGTGAGATGAGGACAAACAGGAACAATTCAAGCTACAAGTATTGCTGTTCGTAACCATTAATGATTAGCCTGCACTTAGCAACCTATCCAGACAATCAAACAAGAGGTATAAGGTTTGCATGCACTGTATGGATGATACTGGCAGTATGTATTTGAGGCATTGTAGGAAGGTTGTGTACATGGGCCAGCGTTGATTTCTTGTTGCAAACCACCCTGCACGAAAGAAAGGCAGACATTTTGATGAGAAGGCAGACCACCGTACTAAGCCTAAACATCGTAACGAAAAAACCGTATTTGCTATGATGAAAGATCTTAAAGTAGTATTTGAAAAGGGACCTGGTAGCCAACCTATAGCAAGTCAAGATGGTCACGCGGCGATATGATAGAAGAAGTCTATTTTTTGGGAGTTACCCTATTGGGAAGTCTTAGGTATCCGCCACGCAGTCGACGTGATGCACCTAACTAAGAACCTTTGCGTAAACCTGCTAGGCTTCCTTGGTGTATATGGGAAGTCGAAAGATACCCTTGAAGCATGTAATGATCTGAAACATATGAAACAACACGACGGCCTTCATCCGGAACTGAAGGAGAAAGGAAGCCATTACTTGAGTCCAGCCAGCTACACTTTGAGCAAGGCAAAGAAGAAAAGTATGTTTGAATGCTTGGACAGCATCAAGGTACCACCTAGATACTCCTCGAATATAAAGGGAATAATAAACATGAAAGAGAAGAAATTTACGAACCTAAAGTCTCATGACTGCCACGTGTTGATGACAAAGCTGCTTCCTGTTATAATTTGGGGTATCTTTCCTGATAATGTCCAGGTAACAATAACAAAGCTATATGCTTTCCTGAATGCAATTTTGCGGAAGATCATCAATCCAGACAAATTAATAGCCCTATAAAATGACGTGGTGCAATGTCTTGTCAGCTTTGAGATGATCTTTTCACCATCCTTCTTCAATATAATGACACATCTTCTATGTAACCTTGTCAAAGAGATCAGTATTCTCGGTCCTGTGTACCTACACAACATGTTCCCTTTTGAGAGGTACATGAGCGTTCTAAAGAAGTACGTTCTTAACCGTTCTCGTCTGGAAGCAAGCTTCACCAAGGGGTATGGAACAGAGGAGGTCATTGAGTTTTACGTAGAATTTATTGAAGACCTTCGTCCAATCGGGGTCCCCGAGTTAAGCCATGAGGGGAGACTACGAGGAAAGGGAACCCTTGGAAAGAAAGCAATAATGACTGTAGACAATGATTTATTCTGTAAATCACATTTCACGGTTTTGCAACAATCTTTGTTGGTGGCTCCTTACATTAAGGAGCACTTAGTGGTTGTTTGCTCCAAAAAAACATCAGTAAGTCTGATGCCTAGATTACACGTCATCACATTGATACTTTCCCCGCATGGTTGTGACAACATCTCATGGGTAACGAGACGATTGACCAACAACTAGCCTTCTTAGTGAGGAGACCATCTTGGTCAATCTCGACATTCCAAGGATATGAGATCAATGGGTATACATTTTACACAGGAGCCCAAGACAAAAAGAGCACGAATCAGAACAGTAATGTTCGTATCAATGCCATGAGATACGATGGGACAACTAGCACGTATTATGGTGCCATCGACGAGATATGGGAACTCGACTATGGACCTCTGAAGGTCCCTTTGTTTCGGTGCCAATGGGTTAGGCTGACTGGTGGAGGCGTAACGGTTGATGACTGTGAGCTGACAACAGTCGACCTTACCAAGGTTGGGTTCTTAGATGAACCATTCATCCTAACCAATGATGTAATGCAAGTTTTCTACGTGAAGGACATGTGTAGAAAACCAAAGAAGAAAAAAGGGCCCGACAAGCCAAGGCGCCTCGTGGTTCTCTCAGGAAAAAGGAAAATCGTCGGAGTCGAGGATAAGACTAATAAAGATTACGATCAGTTTGATGGGCAACTTTCGTTTGCGGTGATGGTTGACCCGAGCATCCTCCTATCAAATGAGGACACCCCTTACTTACGCAATGATCATAGCGAAGGAACAATCGTTAGGAGAAAGTACGTAAGGTCACCATCACGATGTGAGATTGATTGTATGGATGACTTAAATTATTTGTACTACTTTGGTGTTTGTCCAATGTAATTAAATAATATCAACTATCTTGGTGTATGCACGATGTAAATTAATTTGATTTGCTATTTCTGGCAATGAAAGAAGTATTTTAATTGAAAGTTTGAAAAAACCAATCAGTAAATTAATTATTGTTTATGCTTCAAAAATGGTATGTCTTGGAAACTAGGATTTGCTAGTACTACTACTCCAGAACACAAACACATAATTGACCACTTGCCTAATCTCATTTAACGTTTGCACAACGCACTCATTATGAAATTGTAAACCAAATTTTAACATATTTTAAATGTTTTTTATTATTTTTATGCATTTATTTTATTTTTAATGCACTTAATCGGGCATGGGCTAATTATATATGATTTTAAAAATTTTATAACTGTTTTAAACTATTTCAAATGTTTTCTCATTATTTTTCAAATGGGCTAATTATATTTTTAGTGCACTTTTTAATGCAGTTTATTGGGCTAAAGTTAATTACTCATGTTTTAAACCTACTTTTAATGAAATTAATTTGGCCGTGGTAACACTTTTTAAGTTTTTACTCCCGATTGTTATCCAAAGCCAGAAAAAAAAGTTTTAGAAATAGCGAGAAAACTTCTTTAGTCCCGGTTGGTGAGACCAACCAGGACTAAATAAGATTGTCTATATATATGGGGGCGCATCGTCTTCTCTGATCTCCACACTTAACAGTTTTCAATCTCATCTCTCATCACTGCGTGCTGACCTTCATCATCTTCTCCTGCCGCCCTCACCGGCGTCGTCACCATCGTCATCGCCGTCGTCATCGTCATCGCCATCCTCGTCGCCGCCGCCGTCGTCATCGTCCCCACCGCCGTCGCCACTGCCATTATCGTCGATCTCCCGTCATCATCGTCATCGCACTCCCCGTCGTTGTTGCCACCCTCACCGTCGTCGTCGTTTTCCGCGCTTCAAGGTGAGGTTGCATGGCATCTCTCCGGTCCCCTCCACCTCTCTCTCCTCCAGCGCCGCTGCCACTACCACTTCCGTTGCCGCTACTGCCACTACCGCCGCTGCCGTCATGGCCGTACTGCCGCTGCGGCCGACCCACCAACCGAACGAACAAACAAACATCTGAGCGAACGACTGAACAATCGAGGGAACGACCCGAATGATCGAGCGAAATAACGACCGACCGAACAAGTGAACATATGAGCGAACGACCGAACGAGCGAACTAACGACCGACGGAACGAGCTAACGTATTAGCGAATGACCGAACGAGTGAGGGAACGAGCGAATGACCGAGCGAACGAACGAACGAGCGAGGGAACGAGCGAACGACCGAATGAATGAACAAACAAGCACTTGGAGGTACTGGTTCAAGATATTAGCTGAACACAAGCACTCGGTCATTCAAAACTGAACACAAATGGATAATTTCTAAAACAAATTTTGTCTTGACTCCTTTGCATAGGGAGTCAAGACAAAATTTCTTACAGAAATTATCGGTTTGTAGCCATGAAAGAGCGAGGTGTTGTGTTCACCCAATATCTTGAATCACTATGTCTGACTTAATGATGTATGAAACTAAAAGTATGTTTGGAATTTTAAAAAACTTATGGTTATGTTTTAGTTGTGCGATGCAAATGTTGTTATTACCTAACGATTGTTTTATTGCCAGGGTTGGACGCGGGCAACTCTTAAGTTGAATTACGTGATTTGAAGGCCGCCAAGGAACACGCTACGGCAAGATATGTGATATATGAGATCTAACGTGTTAATTCTAATTGTATGCATACCTAAGACTAATATATAACAATTTACATGTAGGCTGTCGACAATGTGGATATATATAACAATATACATGTAGGTTGCATATTTCTTAAGGCTGTGTTCTTTTAAAATTGCTAAACGGTGTGTTTTTTCATATTTCTTAACTAAGTGAATTTTAGAATCTGTTCGTAGTTGCCGACAATGTCGATATACATGGCGATATAAGCGTAGGTCGCATATTTTTTAACTAAGTGAATTTTAGAAGTTCTTCGTAGTTGCCGACAATGTGGATAATAATAACTTTTTCTGTACTATTTAATGTTATGAACAAATGACAGATCGCGATGACGAACAGTTTCTCTTGGACGAGATCAATGAGGGCAGCAGCCAGTACTGGGCAGACGAGGAGGGGAACGAGGACCCCAACCGGTATTTAAATGAAGAGGGGAATCATGAGAAGAATGAGGAAGGGAATTAGGAGGAGAACCAAGATGAGCAACAAGCCAGCCAGCCGAGCGTTGGTACGAAGAGGGCACACAGATAACATGGTGTCGCGAGGAAGGTGGAGGGGCGACACGTCATAACTGAAGTGAACCCAGACGGCGAACCAGTTGTTCCCGCCGATGCAGCAAGAAAATTTGTGTCACACAGCGGTTGGGTTGTGAGGGATCACGTGCCCATCAGCACACAAAACTAGCGCCAAACAAGGTCATGAGGGGATGTTGAACAAACATATGTCCCAACTACAGAGAAGGACATGTTGTGGACCACCATGCTCAAGACCTTCACAATCCCTGAGACAGATCACGCCAAAGTGAAGGATTGGACATTGAAAAAGATGGCTCAACAATTCCAGGGCTAAAGAAAGATTTGTACCATAGATATATCCTGAAGGATCTGACACCGAACTTCGACGCATTCCCCAAACTGAAGGATCATTGGGATGCATTTGTGGCCTACAAGACAGGAGAGCAAGGGTAAGCCAAAATAGCGAAGAATAAAGCCAATGCCTCCAAGAAGAAGTCATTTCACCGGCTAGGGTCGGGCGGCTACAAAAAGGCAGTGCCCAAGTGACAGAAAATGGAGGATGCTCTAGCTATAAGAGGAATCGTTCCGGCCACAGTTAATTGGCCTGAACGATTGAAACATTGGTACTACGCTCATGGCGGGACACTGAATCCCGGTGACGGCTCCCTGATCTTTAGCGATGAGATACGGCAAGTAGCTCACCGTCTCGTGGATGCCCTAAAGGCGTCTTCTGAGAGAAGATTTCATCCGGACAGAGAAAAAGACGAGCTTACGCTCGCACTGGAAAATCCGGAGCACCCATGACAAACGCGCGGAAAAGACGTGGTTCCATTAAAGTATGGGTTTAAAGAAGACATCCACACGTACCGGAGTCGCATGAGGAGCAAGAGAGATACAGATGCAAAATTGACAGATCTTGAATTGAAGGTCACGACCCATGACGCACGATTGTAGGAGGAGGTGGCAAGACAGATGGAACAACGCTTAAGTGAACAGCGGAGCCAACAGACCCAGCCATCTGTTCCTTACGTTTTGGTGAGTCTCTCTGGCAATCGAAGTAGTTGCGCTTCTACAGGGCAAGTAGGGGAACATAGCATCGATGCTATAGCAGGGCCAGCTGTCGACGAACCACTCTGCCCCATGGATGAAATCACAAAGCAGACACCGTGTGAGTTGCATATTCCCTATAGGAACATATCAATCAAGGTATGCTCGTAGTTTTATAATATCTAGCTTGTACATTGCAAATGTTTGTGCATATGTTAATTACTAATTAACCTCGATTCTCCTGAAGGTGGCGGAGGGCATGGCCGTACAAGTGCAGCAAGATGGGACATACCGTTGTAGACCGATTCCACCTCGGTACTCAAAGGTAGAAGTTGAGCTGGTGGTCCAAGGCTTTGAGGATCTCGAGCTGGAAATCCCCGGAGGAGATGGGGAGACGAAACTAGGAGACATAGCCCACGCCATTATACTGTGGTGCAAGCGGTACATCGTGCTTCCCAGGCGAGTAGCGGCCTCCATTCCTACATCTCCACCACCGCAGCCCCAGTCTCCGCCGCAACCGCGGTCTCCTCCATCGGCATCGTCTCATCCGCAACCGCGGTCTACTCCGCCTGCACCGTCTCAGCTGCCTGCACAGTCTCCTTCGTCATCAATGTCGCAAGCTACAAGTACCAAACGGTCTTTTCCACCTCGTCCAGCGCCGTCAAAGTCCACAGAACAAAAGAAGAAGCCAAGACTTGACCGGTCAAAACTACCCGCGCTCAAGAAAAGAACGTATGATAGGACAGACGAGGAGACTAACGAAATCGTTAGAAAACAAGTGGAGGATCACTTAAGGCCACGGGTTCCAGAGAAGAAGATTCCAATAGACCCGATGACTAAGGCCTTCCTTTAGAAAATGAGAGAACCCATGAAAAATATTTTACTATAACTGCTCAGTTCAAAAGTCCTTTGTGAAAAGAAAGACAAAGGCAAAGACTGTCCCTCAGCTCAAAACGTAAAAGAAACAAATGGTTGAGCCGATGCCATCGGACGACAACTTCAGTTTACAATAATTTATGGCTAATACAAATCTGAGCAAGGAGCAACTGCTGGGGAAGGCCCCTATAGAGAGCGCAGAACTTAAGCACAAGGACGTACTCGGCAAACCACTTGTCAAGCCAAAGTTGGTCTCCAAGCTCTCTACCCAGATGTACCGATTCCATGAATGGTACATGAATCAATCAACAAAGAGTAGGATGATGTTCGCGGCAAGGGTTAGAAATGAACATTTCTTCTGTGGGACATACGATATGTGGATACGCTGGGAAGATTGCCATGACGTATACCATCAAGACGCCCTTGACGTCTCCCTCATGAATTGTTGGGTTTTGTAAGTGTCATTTAATTTAATTTCGTTCATTTGCCCATCATATGTGACATCGAAAATTTAACGTCTTTTTTTCACCATAGAATAGAGGTTCAAAGATGCCAGAAAGAAGGATACTTCAAGTGCGGTTTCATGGACTCGTACGCAATCAACGAGAAGACCTTAGAATGCTGGCCAGTGGAAATCGAGAACAACATTTACAAATTCCTGGTACAGTAACATTTCAAGGAGTACAGATTGTTGCCATACAACACAAAGTGAGTTTTTACCGGTTGTTGTAGCAAATTCTTCCCCTTTTTATAAATTGATATGTATATCATATTTCACGAATTCTGCAGATTCCATTGGGTCCTCTTTGTCATAGAGATTACCAAAGGCGAGATTATTATCATGAACTCTATGTGCAAGATAGGGATGTTTTCGACGATATCATTGACATGATTACCAGGTAATGTGATCCGTTAGTACTCTCGTTATGATTGTTGGTATTGCTACTATGTGGATCAAAGTGTCATTAATTCGTTTGCAACTGCAAGATGTGGGCAAGATTTCATGCAAACGTCCGCGGGGAATTCAAGGAAGAATTGTCAATGCGGATGAACTTTTCGGTATATACATGGTCCAAAATTATAAATCTCATTATTCGATATTAGAAATATTTTATAAGTTCGTTTCTCCTTTAGTATTTACGACAGGAACAGGGGACCAACTTGTGCGGCTACTATGTTTATGAATTTATTCACCGCATGACATACGCCGTTAACACTGATACGAATATCAAAGTTCGTAAACACCTGCACGTACATTATTTACACTCTTCATTGATTTAATATATTAATATATTATTTTTTGAAAACGATAGATTATGTGGATGAAGGACCAACTTCTCCAAGAGGATTACATCAAGGCTATTCAAGAACAACTTATGGGATTTTTTATGGATGAAATTGTTAATCCGGCGAGAGAATTTCATGACGACGGAAGACCCATTCCTCGTGATGAATTGTCCTAGTTTATAATATATAATGGTACATTAGAAATTAACAACAATTCTACATATTTATATGCAAATTCACATTGTGTATGTATTTACAAATATATATTACTCTTATGTGTATGTATTTACTTATATATATATGTCTTTATATATATATATATCAAGACATATATATATATATATATTTATACCTATATATTTATATATATAAACATGCAGGAAGCAATATAAAGCATTTTTAAAAAAATCATCTTTAACACCGGTTGGTGTTACCAACCGGTGCTAAAGATGGATATTTAGTCTCGGTTGTTTCAATCAAGACTAAAGATGTCCATCTTTTGTTCTGGATTATTAGTTCCGGTTGCATATTCAGGATTAAAAGGGATTACAAACCGGGACTGAAGATGAGTTCGTCAGCAGTGAATGTGTTGGAACAGTTATTAAATCATATGTACCCTTAAATAAGATGTGCTTCTATGCTCTTAAAGAGAGGAAACCGAACAGATTTTCAAGAAGATGTGAGGCCAGGATTATGTGGTGAGCATCCTGAACGTTGTGTACGAAGTTTAGTGCCGTCTTGAACTTGGAGAGAGTAAACCCCTCATTGTCATCTCTATCCATGCATCCTCTTCTTCGAGAATAATTCAACTATCGCCGTCTCCTCTTCCTCCTCTCTATTAAGAGCATAGAAGCACGTCTCATTTAAAAACCATACGCTTTATTAGCCAGATTGTGGAACCAACCGTCTCAGTGTATAGTCAGTCTATGTATTCATGCACCATCGTCTTGCATCTCTGACATGGTCCTTCACGTTCTGTTAATGCGAAATTTAGTTTTTAATTTGTTTGTGCAAATATATGAAAAGCAATTAATTATTTATGGATGCTGATGGATCGGTGCACGGAGTAGAAATTTTGTGTTTTCCGGTGGCCCTCTCTTTCTCTGATCTGGTGACTAACCTACGGAACCTGACTATGACTATGTTCTTTTCCCATCTTTTTTAACTTACCTCCATCGTTTTTCACGCACATGCTTTTCAAACTACTAAATAGTATATTTTTTAAAAAAATTTCTATACGAAAGTCGTTTTAAAAAATCATATTAATCTATTTTTTAAAAAATAAATTAATTCTTAATTAATCATGTACTGATGAGTTGCTCCGTTTTGTATGCTAGAAGGGTTAGTTTCTAACTCTCACATCCAAACATAGCCTATATATTGTCGGACATGGATAAGTAAACCGAAAAACGAAGAACAGAGCAGCACGCAAGAGAGTTTTGCGGCGTACACTAAAAAAAATCATTTTCGTAGACACCTCATATTTAATTTTGCAAGTGGACTAAAATAATCCCACTTATAACCATCGGTAAAAATATATAAGGCTACACCTGATCAGAGCCCGCCTGCAAAAATTGATTTTCGTAAGCGATAGTTTTATACCGGCCACCTGCAAAAATAGAAATATTTTTACAAACGGATCTCTTAAAATTTTCACAGGCGGCACGTTAAGAGCACCACTGCGGAAGATATCAAAAATCAGTCAACTATATTCTCTTTCCCATACTTGTCCCCTCGCACTCCTACCACTCCCTTCTTGTCCTCTCCTTATCTCATCTTCCACACTTATCCTCTCCACCCCCTCTCCTTCTCCGGTTCTCCCTATCCCCCCTCTCTCTCTCCCCAGCCGGCACAGAGAAGCGGCGGCTCGATGAAGTGAATGGCGGCGGCAGCGGCTGCAAAGCGGGAAGGAGGCACAGCGGCGGCTCAGCAAAGAGGCTTGATGCCTCTCCTCTTCCGCTCCCACCCACCGCTGCCAACCACGCTTGTAGCCGATGAGCCTTGAGAGGCTGCATTGGAAGCCGGCAACCACAACGATGACGATGGCTGCCACCCCAACAGAAATGACAGCTGGAACCGAGCTTGAGGGAGGTGGATTTATTAGTGACAAACTCTGGGGAGGCTGATCCATCATCAGCGAGGAAGGGGGAGGCCGATCCACCACCAGAGAGCTCGAGGGAGGTGGATCCGTCGCCGGTGGGCTCGGGGGAGGACATTCCTTCGTCGACAAGCTCAGGGGAAGCTGATCCACCACTGGCGAGCTCGGAGGAGGCCGTTCCTTTGCCGGCAAGCTCAAGGGAAGCTGATCCGCCACCGGAGAGCTCAGGAGAGGCCAATCCACGGCCGGAGAGCTTGAGGGACGTCGCCGGCAAACTCGGGGGAGGCCGATCCGTCACTGACAAGCTCGAGGAATGCGGATCCGTTGCTAGCAAGCTCGGGGAGGCCGATCCGTCGCCGGCATGCTCGGTGAAGGCCAATCAGGATGTTGTTCTTGTTTGTAATCTTTTGTTTGTTCTAGTGGATCTGATCTGATGTTGTTCTTGTTTGTTCTATTAGATCTGATTCTGTTTTGAATGTGATGCTTGTATGCAGTGAAAATTGATTTTTTTTTTCTTTTTTTGGTCCCTAAATACTTTTTATAGGTGGGTGACATTAGGGTGTCGCCTGTGAAAAGCGGATTTTCGTAAGCGAGGCTCTTTGGATGATCGTTTGCGAAAATCGATAATTTTCACAAGCCTTAACATACAGGAGGAGCGTTGAGCCACCTATGAAAACGTGTTTTAGCAACCTATAAAAATTGTTTTTCTAGTAGTGGTAATTATCGTGTAGCTTTTCTGGTTTCTTTCTTCTTTTATTATACTCCATACAGGAGTTAGTTACGTGCAAACTTGACTGAATAAACTGATTGATCTGAGAGCTCATGCCATCCCACAATCCGTTTCTTGAACGATCAAAAAACAACTGAACGAAAACGTTATATGCTGATCTGAATACCAGTTCCTCCGGACTATTTCCAGTCAGCCTATTACACGTCAAAAACGACTTGACCCAGGTGCCCAACGAGAAGGGAAAATATCGGGCGCCCTTCCACCCGTGTGCCCCACAACCTTCTGCCTTACCCACTTGCCTCTTTCTTCTTCCTCACGGTCTTATCCACTCCACTCCTTCCTCTCCTTTTCTCTCTCCATCATTTTCTCTCATCTTCATCTTCTCTCCCCTGCTGACCTCGCCCGTGTCGCCTCCGCTCCCCTGCCGACATCGCCCGTGCAACCACCGCCTGTGCCGGCTTCCGCTGCATCATCACCGAGCCCTACCTCCTTTGTTGGATCTGCGCCATCAACCACCTGCCACCACTGCTCAGCTTCCTCAACGTTGATGGCTGCTTCGTCCCTATGGAGCCGCTCCACCCCTATGCCACTGCCGCAGTGGGCCGTCGCCGCCGCCACCCGTGACGTCATCGACTTCACCTGGCCCTTCCTCCTATCATCCCCGGATCTCTGGCACCACTACGACATCCTCGACAGTCGTGTCCTCTTCTCCCGCGAAGCTGATGGCCCCCGCGAAGACCGAAGTAGAGCATCAAGCCGACGGCCCTCGTCAACCCTGTGTTCGCCAAAGAGGAGAAAGATAGACCTAGTTTTTTGCTTTCTTTTTGTGTTTCAGCTAGTGTATTCGTGATGCTTCTTTGTGTTTGGATCAAATGTTACATTGGATATTTGATAGTGTTTCATATTTTAAATTTTTGATGTACACGGGTTTGTTGATGTTTCAATGGTTCGAAATCAATGTTTCATATGTTGTAGCGGAATGTTCCAAGTGTGTTTTGGTTAGGTTCACCATTTTAAAATGCTGAAACATTTTTTTCAAACACTGAAACATTTTCGTATAAAGAGGTGAAACAATACCCAATTTTTGGAAAAATGTTGCAATGAGATTTTGATGGTGTTTCATACCTTTGTCCTTGATTAATATGGATTTGTTGGTGTTTCAGTAGGGTGAAATTGTGCGCCCGATTTGTAGTTGCTCCCATTACACGCACTAAGAGATACTCCCTCCGTCCCAAAATATAAGGGATTTTGGATAGATGTGACACATCTTAGTACTACAAATCTGGACAAGAAGCCTGTCCAGATTCGTAGTACTAGGATGTGTCACATTCACCAAAATCTCTTATATTATGGGACAGAGGGAGTAACTAATAAACTGAAATGCAGCTAAACTTACACTACTACGAAAACCATTTTCGCTGGACAGAGGGACGGCCAAAATAGCTTTTCGTAGGTGGCCAACGGCTCCGCCAGAGACTAAAGGCTAGTAAAGATGCATCATTTTCGCTGGCAGCGGCAAACCTTGGTTGGGAACACCCTGAACGCTTCATTGTTACCGTCTGGTGCCCCTTGGTTAGGAACTCTCCCGTGGCAGCTTGGTTCACATATATTTACCTCTTCATGATGTGACCAAGTTGTGTAGCCCTTAACAAATTCACGCGTCACTAAGTGTGTCTCGCTTATAGATGACTTATCCCTTTTTTGATTTTTGTAGTCTGTGCAGAAACATTTTATTTCCTTCGACTTCTTAGCTATAGCATTCTTCTTAGCAGCTTTACTAAATTTGCCGACTCCTTCAATGTATGACACATGATATCTCTCTCTTTTCATCCATGTCCGCCATAGGTACATTGCGAAAAAATAACTACATAGTTAAATATTTTTAAAAATATATGACATTAAAATTCTATTATTACAAAAAAAACCAAACTGTTATGTCAACATTAGTATAAAGAAGACATGTTAATTAAAGCTAGTTAAAGTTATATTATTACATCACTTTCAAAAGAAATATCACTTATTAATTTTCAATAGATGAAACTACATGCAACTAGCCAAAAGTACCAAAGTACCCTCCTTCTCTTAATTCTCTCCGCTTAACTAGTTATAGATCTATAGTGCATAGAAACAACCATGGTATACAGATCTACTACAAATAAACTTATCGATACGTTGTGAAATTTATAGTAGATCGATCATGTACAATATTGCCTTAAAAGTTTGATCATTTTAAGCTCCACTTGACAAATAAAACACATGTCATGGTTTGGACCATGGCCTATACAAAAGTATATTAAATTTCTCCACATTAAACACTTGAGAAATATAGTAGTACAAGGTAGAACTAACCTTTGGTAGCATAGATCTATTAAACCATTCGAGTTCAAAACCTTCTTCTCTATATTTGAGTTCTCAAGAGAGAGAAAACCATGTTCAAATGGCATGGCTGCTCGGGCTAGCTATATGCATATGAAAGTGTTTTCACTAGCGGCCCACTTAAGACACCGCCAAAAAAAATCGGTGTGACGATGCCTTAAATGGGCCGCCAGCAAAAAGGGTTACATCTTCACTAGCGGTCCACATAACCTAGCCGCCAACGAAGATCCATTTTTGCTGGTGGTCCTAAACCTTCCACCTCTCGTTACAATTTCACAAGCGGAGGTTGTGTTTGGCCATCATCGAAGAAAAAAATAGGATATCACCATAAAATAACTTTTTTTTAGTAGTGTTAAGGAAATGCAAATGCTCAAGAAATATTATTCCACCAACCAACCATGCCATAACTAGCGCAGCATCAAAGCAACATTACATTCATTCAAACACTGACTGTAGGACATCCATGCCTTTGTCAAAACACTACTGCAGCGAGAAACGTGCTAGGTGGGAGGTCGAGGTCCACCGCCCTTAGCGACCACAGGACTGAGCCACCTTGAGTTGCCACAGATCTGCTCTGTGGGGGGCGCACTGTCGTCGTTACTGTCTTTCTATGAGGCTATTCTCGTAATTATAGTAACCGAACTAGGGTTTGATGAAATTGAAAAATTAAAATTTCAATAAAATGAGAAAAATAATAAAGATCCAATAAGTAGCATCTAATTTCTAGTGTCAGGCCAAAATATTCTAAATGATTCGTATATACTTTTACATTTTCAGAATTTTTACTACATTTTTGTAAAATTATCTGCAGTTTTCCAAAACATTTCCTACTTCTTTCTTACTTTTTGGCGATTTCTGTTTTTCAAATAGCATATCGCGGTTATTAACACTTACCGCGCGGATACCGTCTATTTACCATGACCAATTGAGGTATTTTCAAACACTGTTACTGCCATACTGCCGGTAGGGGAAACTGTGCTATTTATCCTTTTTACGGGAGTGCGGCCGGCCTCAAACAATTTGCTGGGGACGCGATCAGTTTTTGCACCTATTCCCAAAACATACCCATTGCTCTGGTCTGCAACTGGCAGGTTAGCTCTACTTTGCAAATGAGACAATGAACACCGGATAAACAATCTGAAATCATGTTTCTACTCACTGGACATACGGTTACTTTCTAAAACAAACACCAAATGATACGGTGCTACGTCGGGAATGTCTCAAGGGATTTACTTGGTGGTGTTGACGTAGAATCATGCCGTCATAGCTTGAGCGTAGAATCATGCCGTCATATCTTGAGTACGTTATGTGCAACCCATAACGACATCTCGAGACACGCCACCGTAGGAGAGGATAGATACAGCCGAACGAATACCCAGAAGAGACCCCCATTAAGTTAAACGCGTGTTGGTATGTCCTAGGCTCGGCAGGCCACCTAGAACGTTCTCTAACGCCACGGAGATGAGAGACAATGAGAAATTAAGGAATTTGTAATATGTAGCAAGAAGAAAGGAGATATAGAATATAGAGGGTTTGGGTAATAAATTGATTTCAATGATTGTTTGGTTGTTTCCTCAATCGGCCTTAGCCGTCTTATATTTATAAGAGGGATAGACTTGCTTTTCAAGGTTTTTTTCATGTCTAATTAGATGTAGGACTCAAACTCAGAGTCAGAGCCACCTTATATTTATAGGAGGGATAGACTTGCTTTTCAAGGTTTTTTTCATGTCCAATTAGATGTAGAAACTAATTAGGACTCAAACTCAGAGTCAGACTCTGCCGGTCTAACGTGCCACATGTCGCTGGTCAGACCAGCCTCTTGCCATCGGTTTGACTGGCCCTATGACGACGGTCAGACCGGCCTTGCATAACAAGCCCAGATCCATTCTAATTTTGACCATGCTTTTCTATCTTTACCGTAGGTGCTAAATTTGGGTGCTAAAAGGTGCCACCATTTTTATGTAAAGTTACAAAATATACTTGTTACTCATACTTATATATGGGACCATGGCTGTTTTTATTTCTAGTATGCCTTCCTATTTTTTGCCTCATTCTTAAATTTTGGACCATGGCTATCTATAGGACCATAGAACATGGCTAGTTAGTTCTATGACAACAAAGCTTTTATCATAATGTGCTAGCCCACCTCTTACCAAAAAAACAAGTCTTACCCGTAACGTTTTTCTCATTGTTACATATGGGACCATGAGAACTATGACTAGCACGTTCTCTGACCATTGATGGCAAATGTTTTGTCCATGATGTTTTTGTTTGGCTTCACAACGTTTTTTCCCATGTTTTTTTAATTTGACATTAAAATCAACCCATGCCAATATTTGTAATGTTTTTTTTAAAAAAACAACAAAAATGAATGACAATCTACATGGTTGTTGGTTAGGTTTTCTTCATAGAATATCAGATTTGTTGCAGCGTGGTTGGACCAGGTATACAACGCTGGTCAGACCAGATCTCCAACAGGTCAGTACTGTCTTAGAGGGTTATTGTTATTCTGGAAAAGATTTCTTTGTTGGTGTTCCTGTACCATTCGACCTGTCTGATAGGCTTGACTTTTGTATTTGATTCTACAGAGCATCTGCTAGTGACCGACTATTTTTTATGTGCGTTACCGATAGGAGAACAAAATCAGTGCTAACGACGGAGCCGGGCTGCCCGGGTGACCTTCAAGCCTGGGTCTCCATCTGCACTGGTCGATGCCTTCTTTCATTGCTTTCTTTTTATTTGTTCTTCCAATGGGCTTGTCCGGCGATAAGCAACCCGGTGGTGATACTGTCACTGTTCGATCGTGAGGCAAAATTCATCTATGACAAAAGTCTATATAGATCTCCCTGTTTTATACGTCACGGGCTCATAGAAAAATCGTTGTGTTCGGAGATGCACAAATAACTGATCGACCAACTTTGGCACCATATCCTCAGTTGGAACACCAACAAATATTCCTAATGCATCTCAATCCCAACCTCAACGTTGTCATTCAAGTTATTGACCATTATCTTGCCTCTTACATGCTCCTTGCAGTTCTTTGAATGTGAAGTTTACTTTTAGATTGGTTTGTGTTGTTGGTTGATTTTATCGGCTAAATGCCGGCTGAATAAGAAAATGATAAATCTCACTTATCCAGTTCCTAACAAAATTGAATTAAGAGATAAAGTTAATTTTGTGATCGATAAAACTAACTCCTAACCGAATTGGAGATATCCTCCGAGCCACACCAACGCCTATATAAAAAGATTAAGGACAGAGAAGAAGAGACGTCGAACTCACTGCTAAAACCCTAAAACCTAATTGCTCGATTGGCTTGAGCTGTAAGGGGTTCGTGAGGCGATCATGTGAAGACTCTGTTGGTGCATAAAAAAAAAGAAAAAGAAGAAAAACCGAAGGAAAAGAAACTCAAGATTGATGGCTTCTCAAGTAGGTAAGTGAGATCACTGTTTTTTTTTTGACATTGGTTCTCTTGACGGTTAAGTTTTGCCATATATATAGCTGTTTGCTTGCGATTTGGATACCTGAGTTACTCAGTAACAAGTAGATCAGTTATGTATATATGTATATAGTGTTTTTATAATAGAGCGACTCTTACAGTAGTAGAAAAATTAAAAAGAGAAAAATTTAAAAAAGGGATTTGTGAAATTACTAGCCAAGTGCACGAATTGAATGACGATGGTTTTTACAAACTGGCCACTAGTTACGTGGAGAGTAAATATCAATTGAATTGGTTAGGTAGACTTGATAGGCCAACACAACTGCATACCCAGTTTAAATGACTGTAAAACATAGGAATGCCTGATCGGTTGGATCGTATGAAAAAAAACATAAGAATTTGAGAAGGGATAAAAACATAGAGAAAACATTTCGTTAGGTTTTACCTCATATTAAATTTAATTTCCTCCAAAATTTACATGAAATGAGACATTCTATAGATATTTTATAGGATTCTATAATGTTCGTTCCTCTAATTCAAATGGCTATATATGAAAAACCTACAAGAATGAAATCCACCAAAATTCCTATGATTTTTCTTTTAATCAATGGGAGCCTTAGTCTCCAAATGCATAAATTAACCGATACCTGTTTGTTTTAAACTAGAGAGAGAATATGAATTGTTGTCTGCTTACAGTGGTGTTGCCCAACTGTACATGTTCCTATATATTGTTCGCCCTTGATTTGTTGCGCTATTCAGCTAGCCTTCATTTTGCACTAATAGGTATACTAAAATTCTCACCAAGATAACAAGAATCTCAAGGAACCATGTTGCCAGTTTAATTAATTTCCTTCAAAAAGTCTTTTGCCAAAATCTATTAATAGTTGCTCTATTTTGAGATTAACTCAGGCGAGAGAAACACCCATACATTGTGATTTTGTTGGAAAACAATATTAGAAGAGGGAATTAATTTTATGATGGTATTGAGAGGGAAATCCGTAGGTTTCTACTCCAAGATGAGCCTCAATTGATGTCCCTTTGATCATAACGAAGATTGAGAAATTATTCACATGATGTGTCCAATAGATTCCCATTTGTACTTCTATATACTTTTTAATATATAAAAATATGATGAATTTTGACTTAGAAAAACATTCATCGCCAATTGAAGCATCATTTTCATACTTTGTGCAATTTTTTTAATATGTTCTTGTACAATTGAAGAAAATACTGTTAAAGTACTCAAGGAGTAGACAGGAAAAGTAAGGAAGTAGGGCAGATCTATTCCATGTTTGAATTCCACCTGCTATTAGTATCGGTATTTTTGTTCCGGAAGTGGGATCGGCGGTAAAGCTTGGCCTCACTGTCTTACTTATGTCGTGTTTCAAGCATTTTCAGATTTTTTTCTTCACATTGAAACTTAAAAACAATAAAAGGATGATTCTTGCTTCCACCAACCAAAGTATAAAGTTGATGTGTTTTTGTTGGGTTACGCATAAACTAAGATAGCATAAATCAAAATTTTCTATCGCGTAAATCAGGAACCATACAAGTATGAGATCATAAATCGTTACCACTCGATGCACTATGCAGCGGAAGTAGGTGCTAAGAAACCGAAGGAAAGTTGACGACGTAGCGCCCGTCGATGTAGAGGAAGTAATAGATCGCAGCAGCCCGACCTTTTCCTCCTCGTGTGTACGCCCCACTGTGCCCTCACGCCGATCAGCACCGCAGACCAACGGCGCCTCTACCGGTATCCACACATTCAGGGATGGAACACGTCGCACGGACGTGCTAGTGCCCGTGCACGGCTAGAGTTTTGCTCGGGAAGGAAGTGACGACTAGGGTTTCTCACACACACCAGCCTCATCATCCGAAAAATATATAGGATCCATAACTGGGCCTCCGAGGACCATAGGAGTCCTACTCGACCTCTATCCAAATTGAACATATATTGGATCTCCATCCAATCCCTTTATTCCGGCCCGTTAAGTGTGTGACTATGTAGGTTCATGTACACTCGGCTGCAACCCAAAAACTCCTTTTCGGTCCACGTGTTAACAGCGGTCCCTAGCAGAACATATTGACCCACCGGGCATACATAAAGATCATATCGCCTGAACTTCTAGTGTATACTTGTATGAACTCCTTTGTCTCACGATATCGATTAAACTCAAGTGTCATCATTTAATAGCTCAATCATTCACTCGATCCTGTAATAGATTATTTAACATACGATTGACTCCTCAATCATTTTTTGCATGGCCATGCACTTCCATAATCTATAACATCGAGGGGCCCAGATATATTCCTTCAAGGGAGGGGCAAATCCCATCTTCATTATTCATATCGCACTACATGTTTCATAATATACCCGAGCACTACTTTTATAACTACTCAGTTACGGAGTAGTGTTTGGCAGCCCCTAAGCAAGCTACTAAACATGTCGGGAACCATGATAATATTAGGTTTAAGGATTCTACACCAACACTAATATAAGACCACTGATAGCACATCACATATAGCTCTTGCTGTGTCTCATATTGGGTCTATCCAACAACATGTGTCCACATTATTAATTTTGTATCTTTATACCATGATCCATGAGACATGATCATCAATCAATGCATATGCTGATCATTGAACCATATTTGTTCTATATATGATATTTGATTAGGGATTCTTTAAAAATAGTAACATACAACATAAGTAGTCTCATAAACGAATCACATATTCATTAATCAATAATGAGTTATCTATTTCAAGCAACAACGTATAATAAAGATGTAAACATAGTATGTGATACAACCATCTCTATGATTGCCTTTAGGACATATCACCAACATTTTTTTCTCTTAATGCGATAGCATGCCATATAATTAGTGATGGATCGAGATTGGATGAGTGAACCCAGATCAATAGCTTCTTATAAAGATGGTGTCACACATTTCCTATCAATTGCATTCTGTGATGTTCCAGATGGTGCCAAGATTCTTTGCCGTTGCTTGTTTCATAACGTATACTTTTGTTTTTTCACTATTGATTTGGAGATGAATAAAGTCAGTTTGATCTTCATGGCATGGAATGAAAAGAACGCACAATAATTTAAAAATGAAGTGGTATATATAGCTATGCAAATACACTAGGTTCTTAGTTCTCACAACTAACAGTCTAAGCACATCTATGTATATATCGTGCGTGTGATGAATGAGTAGTTGAGTGAAAAATAGCTCATTGCAAGCTTTGATATCAAACGGCCACCGAGTAGGACATCATCCTGTCTCTGATGCTCAACTTCTTTCCCATCGCAATCAGCTCACAGCTTTTGCTACAGACGACAAACCTATTCCCATACGATCAGCCTAGTTCTCACCGATATCTGGAAAAAGACGAGACATTTTAACTTCTATTGACATTTCTGCTATAGGTATATAGAGGGGCCATTTGTGAATAAAATAGATCATCACTATCACAAAACAAGCTCACTACCCAAAACTCCTAATAGATACCGGCTCATAGGTGTCGATTAAACAGAAACCGGCACCTATTATAATTTATAGGTACTGGTTAGGAGTACAAACCTGCACCTATACTATAGGTACCAGTTATTAACAAAAAAACCGGCACCTATAGTTGGTTCGGTTGTCTCGTGGGCCACCTATATGTACCGGTATACTAACAAAAATCGGCACCTATACTCTGGAGATATTGGTTTACTAACAAAAATCGGCACCTATACTCTGGAGGTATAGGTACCGGTTCTTCCTTAAGAACCGACACCTATAATTGGGGCCAACCAACTTGCCGCCGACACTTTTAGAAGGTGGGCTTACTCATAGGTGCCGGTTTTCCCTCGGGATATAGGTGCCGGTTTTTTGCAAATAACCGGTACCTATAGTTTAGAATAGGTACTAGTTGTCTTTAAGAATCAGCACTTATAAATGTGGCCAACTTTCATGTAAAAATACCTCCACCTACCTTGAGCTGACCGGGAGCAGACAGAGCAAGTGGCTTCTCTGTTCTGCTCGGCTAGCTAGAGGAGGGGAGGTTTTGCGTTTTTTTAGGTTAGTTTTTCTATATTCGATCTCCATTTCTATTATTGAGGCATGTTTTTTCACTAGCTGCTATATTTTAGTATTTTGGATGTAGATTTTAGTATTTTGGTAGAAATTCATGCAAGTGCATAATTAATTAATTTTATAGTAAAATAATACTGGAAATCTAAATAATCTTATTGGAAGGTGGGAGTATATTTTAGTAATTGCCCATTTTTTTGGTTTGTCGGTGATTAATTTCGCAGATAGCGGTTATTTACAATGGATAGTCAATGGATGTACCCGAAAGAGCTCCATTCCATTGAGTATATCAAGGGTGTAACGTCCTTCGTCACCGCTGCTACGAGGTCAAGAACGTTGAATTCCCAAGAATTGATATGGTGTCCATGCGTCGATTGCAAGAATGAGAGACAGTTTCCTGCACAACAGGCTCATGAACACCTCATTACAAGGAGTTTAGTGCTTAACTATATTTGTCTGGACAACCTTGACAAAGAGGACGCTGCACAACAAAATGAATACAACAACGACATCTCCATCATTGGAGCAGAGGAGGTGCCTGATGGAGCTAACGATGAGCCCGACAGAGCTAATGATGAACCTGATTTGGATAAGATGTTACGCGACAAGGAGAGATATTTCATTGATGATAGGGACTTCGAAAAGTTCAAAAAGATGGTGGAGGACTCAAAGACTCCGATCTATAATGGTTGCAAGCCGGAGCACAACAAGCTGCACGTCGTCCTATCCCTACTGCAGCTGAAGGCAAGCAACGGTTAGTCTGACAAGAGCTTCACTGAGCTGTTACAGTTGTTGGCAGAAATTCTTCCAGCGGACAATATGTTGCCAGAGACAACGTACAAACCTAAGAAGGTAGTTTGTCCACTTGGCCTAGAAGTACAGAAAATTCACGCATGTTGAAAAGATTGTATCCTATGAATTTAGAAGAACAAACACAAAAGCTGCATGCCTAAACCCAGGGATTGTGAACTACAACAACATCCATACAAGTCCGCAGAAGGTTGAAGATTACCTTGTCAAGTCTTTGATCAAGCTTCAGTCAAATCACCATGTACTTTTGCCCTACCGCATGTAGTATGTCTTCTTTCTACATCTCGTTGAAGTTGTCAGCCACACAACAACATAAAGAAGTAACCATACGTTCTCTTGCTTGCAGAGCAAGTGGCGGATGACATTGGATCCTCTTGGCAATTAATATTGAAATTAGTAAGATTTTTGTCTACGATAGCCGAAGATATCCATGAGAACAATTCCAATCTGTCATCGACATACTCAATAGGGCATATAATAGATACAAGACGTCTGGGAAAGCTACCAGATGATATGCTATTGATGCATCCTATTTCCGAATTTTTATGCACGAGTGGATCCTACGACAGCCTGCTAGTACCAATGAGTGTGGGTTCTACGTCATGCGATACATGTGATACTTCATAAAAGATGGCAACGACTACAGGGATGCCGAGGTACGTACAACGACTTCTCTAAAATGGACATGCAAAAACAAGGTCCTATTCCAGTACTAAATTCCATGTTTGTTCTTCTTCTGTCGCAGAAACTGGGTCTCGATACAAGTGAATTGTTATCCCATGTCTCCAACACCCTCATCGAAAAACTTTGTGGTTTCATCCGTCATCATGTTGTAGACCCAAATGGGGATTTTAGCTTAGCTAAAGCACCACTATGACCTACAGGCTCACACTCGGTTATAGCGCTCTCTAAGACCGAAGTAGCTAGTACTTCTAACAAGAAGAAGACCAAGAAGACCGGAACATACTAGCTAGCTAGATGATATAGTTTTTGCGATATTCTCTAGTTTTTTGCACTTTATGGATCACTTTTCTCTTAGTGTTTCCTAACTTATCACATCGTTCATTATGATTTTTAAGTCTTCTTTTGCATTTAAGTATTAATTTTTTCATGATGTTGAATGTGAATGTGTATAAAGATGTGGATAAGGTTTGGATCTATATGGGTTTAGTTGTTTCTGGGATATGAAGGGACTGGATATGTGGATGCACGATTTATTATGATTTCTAACTCTTCTTTTGTATTTAAGTATTAATTTCTTGATGACGTTGAATGTAGTTGAATGTAATTGATGTGGATAAGGTTTGGATCTATATGGGTTTGGTGGTTTCTGGGAATATGCAGAGACTGGTGGATATATATGTGATTTTGCATTCTAGTGGTTTATGGGATTTTGCATTTTTTTAATTTCGAAGATTATAGGTGTTGGTTCTATAGTCAAAACCGGCACCTATAATATTTACCCAATTACTTCTAAGAGAATAGGTGCTGGTTTTAATTGGAATAGGTGTCAGTTTTAACAGGTATAGGTACTGGTTCTATAGTCAAAACCAGCGTCTATAATATTTGCCCAATTACCTCCTAGAGAATAGGTGCCAGTTTTAATGCAGAGTGGTGTCAGTTTTAACAGGTATAGGTATCGGTTCTATAGTCAAAACCAGCACCTATAGATATTATAGGTACCAGTTGTTAACATAGAACCGACACCTATAATACCTATAGGTGCTTGGTACCAGCTGGGAAATCGGCACCTACAGCTGGTTCCCAACTGGTACCAATAAGGGATTCTGTAGTAGTGGCTATTACTGCCAGCCTATCCTTGTCGGTTTGGCGTGAACTAGCACTTATAGAGCAACACTGTCAATTCTACATGTTTTCGTGCCTAAACCTGCCTTAAAGTCCTAAGAACCGACAGTGATACTTAGTATTGATGTCCAGAATGTTTGGTTGGCTCGCACAGACTGTCCGACTGGTTTATTACTAGGATCATCTGCCCCATGGCTAGATCTTTCATGCTGAGCAGTGTTTTTTTTAATTTCTAGGCGTATATCAGTGTCGGTTCTTGACACTGGCCGGTAGTGGTAAGCGATCCCCTATCGTTACCTGCCCGTGTAATCACTACCAGTTCTAGGTGTGAACCAGCAGTAGTATACATTTTCATTGCTGGTAAAAAAACCAAATGTCACCGGCCCTCTGTCAGTAGGGAAACCGACAGTGATAGGCCCCACAAACTGGCAGTGTTAGCCTGTTTTGTGCCAGTGGTTGATTGTGTGAAATCATTGTCATGGTTAATATTTTGTGATAAACAATTGGCTTTTCAAACGATTGTTTTAGTGAAAATTGGTTCGAAATATATGTGTTTGTTGGTGTGAATGCATGTGACTAATGTGGGTCATGTTGTGGTATCTGTGCCTAAGAACGGTTGTATCATCTAATTGTGTGGAGGTGACTTGAGGTCAGCCTTGATCAATGGTAAGGATCGGGATTATGCTTACGGAGGAGCAGAAGTCTAATGCGGTCAGAATACCATGTGAGAAGATGACTAGAGTCAAGATTCTTGAAGGTCAACGTCGGTCAACAGTGAGATCGAGACTAGACTCAAGGAGAAGTTAAGATCCAGACGATCAAGGATACTGAGTGACGAGATTGGATACTAGATGGCACACGATGAATGGACACCGTGTGTGATAGGTATTCGCGACAAGCTTCACGAGATATGTGTGTAAGCGTTGGTGTTCGCAAAGGAAATTGGGAGAAAAAAATTGAGATGGAAAGAAGCGCTACAGTAGCGGCGGTACTGTTGCATGTAGGACATCCATGATATGGTACTGTAGCATGTAGCTCATCCATGTACGTGGTATCGATGTATGCAGGTGTGCTGGATTTTTCAGTCTCTGGTCTCTCGTGAAAACTTATTTTAGAAATAAACCCTAAAAAGAATTTTGAAAAAATACTTATTTGTAACAAAAAATTTTACAAATAGGTCCTCGGTGCCCGCGTCATTGACACCAAGAATCTATTTGTGAATATTTTTTTATTATAAATAGATCATTTTATTACAAATAGGTTCTTTTCAAAAAAAATTCAAATAAGTCCTCGGGGCCAATGACATTGGCACCGTCCCCCTTCATGTAAATGACTTAGCTTCTTCGGGGACGCTAGGGGGACGGCGTCAATGTCATTGGTGTCATCATATTGGACCATAGCACTAATGACGTTGGCGTCACGTAAATGATTCATTTTCAGAATAAATTTTTATTGGGTCTATTTATAAAATAATTTTTTGAAAAGGTCTAAAATGTAAAAAAATCAAATGCAGCTATGCAGGTCCGGGCAGCAGTAGTGGCTATCAACCTGCTTGGTGTTGGTGAAGCGGCTCGGTGACAAGCCGGCCAGGAGAGGCAGTCCGATCTGGAGCCGGGTTGATTGCGTCAAAGAAAGTTCGACTGAGATATGGCTAGGATTCTTGTTTGGATGAATTTGGAAATTGTAATTTGATTTATAGAATCCCTGTGAAACTAGGAATTCTACTCCTATTTTCTGTCAGAGATGTTTGGTATAAATAGAGATAGAGGCTATGCCTTGAGGGGAAGCCAAGTTTAAAAGATTAGAGAGTTGATAGCTCTTTTTATATTAGGGTTTCGTGAGAAACTTATGAGGGGTGCTATGGCTTCACCTTGCGAACAATACTTGAGCAATAAAGTTCATATTCAATTATCAAGGCATCGACAATCTCTTTCGGTTTCATAAGTTTTATGTTATTGTTCAGTTTTAGCATTAACATGTTATTCTTCGTTTTGCAACGATTTTGTTCAAGTTAATCCATCCAAAAACTTTCTAATACTTTATAGATCAGATCAATAATGTTTTGTTGACTGGTTCTTGCTAGATTCGAATTTACTTAGGTTTTAGGTTTTGTTCAAATTTGCTGAAATTTTGAGACAATTGGCTTTCGAGTGTGTTTTCTCTTACACCATTTATTATTTTGCAAATCCCTCCGGTGGAGTTATTCTTTGGTTTGTCTAGTTTATTATATACAAATTTAAGCTCAATCCAACGGTTGGTTTTGGAGAAAACGTATTTTTACAGTAGCTCTGTTATGCTGTTTTTAGTTTGATGGTCAGACTGCCAATTGACCTATGGTCAGACCGTCCTAGCCTCATTCAAACCGACCCTAATAGGTCAGATAGAATTCCAAATGTGTGTTCCATTGGTTTTTGAGGTTGGGGTGTATTTTGATCTATCCAATTTTGATTATTTGACTTCCGCTGATGTAATCTACCATTCATACCCCCTCTCTGATAGGCTTGATTACATGTGTTCGATCCTACAAGTAGTATTAGAGCCATGTTTGCTCTTTATATCTTTATCGATCTTGAATTTTTCAATGTCTAAAATGATTTCAACCAAGCCCCATGACTTTGATGGAATAGTTTTTCATGTTTGAAAACAAAAGATGGAACCCTTAGTTTTTTCGTCAAATTCTTATTTGGATTCTTTGTTGATGTTTGCTTTGCCCGCTTTAATGGCCACGTCCAATGATCAACTTGAGAAAATTTTGATGGAGGACTTGGCTTTGCTTACTAACAAATTTTCTTTAGCTTTGAATAATGTGAGAAACAAGAAAAGAGGTAATCAAGTGTGATGATTTCATCATTGAATCTCTTGAAATTGAAAATGCTAGATTAAAATCTCTTATTCCTGATGATGATGATTGTAACAATTGTGAGGCTTCATTGTGTGAGATTTCAAAAATAAGAGATGTTAAACTAGACATGGCTTGAGATTAAATTCTGAAATTGGGAAAACCAGAAGACTTGAATCTTCTCTTGCTCTTGGAGTTGCTTTGCACGCACGCACTGTAGATGAGTTGTTTTTGACTAAAAAAGCTTTGAAAAAATATCAAACTACTTTTTATGCTAGTTCGATGTTTAATCTTATTTGTACAAACTACTTTTTATGCTAGTTCGATGTTTAATCTTATTTGTACAAAAAGGTTAAAACAACATCATAGTGTTTTGATTTCTGAAATTTGCTCAATATGCTCACTTAACAAATGAAGCTAAAAGATGTTTTAGGTCATGTTGAGTACATAGAAAATATTGTGAAATTTTATGAAGTATTTTCTTGCTCTAAATGTCACAAACAAAAATGTGCTAAGATTGATTGTGAAAATTGTGTTTCTTTGAAAAATGAGGTTGCTTATTTGAAAAGTTCTTTGCAACATTTTTCTAATGGTAAAAAGAAACTCAACATGGTTTTGAATCAATCTAAAGTGAGCACACACAATAAAGGAATAGATTTTGATACACATAACTATTTTACAAATCACCAACCTTCTGTAACTGAAACTGGTGAGATTTTGACAAAAGTGAAAACAAAGAAGATTGTTTTTAAATCTACTTGTATTTTGAAAACCCTTTTTGCAACTTGTGCGAATGTTTCTTCTTTTTCTTCTTCAAAAGAAACAACACGTGTGAAGTTTCATTGCACCCACTGTGGTAAGGATGGGTATTTGGTTTAGTTTTGCTTCAGACTTGCAAGAAAATAGAAAAAAGACAAAAAAATGTGAACTTGCAAGGTCAAGGTGGCAAAAGCCGTGCTTTTCTTTAGGTGGCTCGGTCAGACTGCATGCTAGTGGACAGCCAGATTGGTGGCCAAGGGAAGTTAGACCGCAAGCGTCTACACGGTCAGACCGGCCTCGGGCAACTTTTGTGCAGCATTCAAACCAGTCTTCTGCGAAGCGTCAAGATAAGTTGCCAGCTAAAAACGGTTCTGATTTTGTTCGTGCATATGTACCAACTAGTTCTACTGATCGTGTGACTTGGTGTTGGATTCCAAAATTTTTTATTTCTAACCCCAACATGGAGGTCTCGACATCTTCTTTTTCGTAGGTATTTTGGCGGCATAATCCCCATATGCGTTCAACGTGAAGACGTCAATTGCTTTTCAAGGTAACATCAATGTACTTTTGAATTGATATATTTTGTTCTACTTCCTTATTTATTTGCTTTTCCTATGCTAGTGTTTGAGACAGTAGTTTTGGTTAATACAAGTGGATATATGTCAATCAATGAGAACCTTGATGATATAATTGGCAATTGGATGTCTTCTTCAAAAAATTTTATTTCTTCTTGATTTTTCTTCAAGAAGAATTGGAGGTTAATTTGAGGGGTAGTTTATGTTTTTTCTTTGCATTCATGTTTATTTTTATGTATAGCTCTTAAGTCTGAAAATAAATAAAAATGAGAAAAATAAGAGTTTTGCTTATACCCTGTAGTATATTCTTGTGCATGCTAGCAAAATAATTAAGATCTGTTTGTTGCTATGTTAGCTTGTTTGCATTCTAGTCTTTATACGAGACTTAGATATTGCTTTTAAGGGAGATAATGCATGACACTTAAATTCTTTTACTTGAATTAAGTAAATATGCAATATTGAAGCTAGTGCTAGTTTGGATGACTAATGCTCATACATATGTTTGTTGGATTTTCATTCCTCAAATTCTCCTTGTTTGTTTTAAATACCGTAAGTACAAATATTGCTTGTATTTACTTTTAAGAGATAAAAAATGGACAACAAATCCTTGAAAACAGTCTTAACAACAAGGATGTATTCACGGTGAGGAAAATAATAGGTATTGAATCCTTGGAAACTATTTTTGTGACAAGGATGTGCCCGGCAAAACTGAGAGATTTGTATTCAATGTTCAATGTCAAAGTGAGGAAAAAAAACTCAAATAAATGTTGAAAGTTCTTTTGGTTATTGTTTTTGTGAAGGAGTTAATTTGAGGTTGAGTAATAACGCAATACATATATATGTAGGTGTTTTTCTTTCAACCTATGTACGAGTGAATATGTTGCGTTATAAATTGTTTGAATACATGAACCTCTATTGCTGATTTGAGCTTAACTGTAATATCTTTGATTCATGTTTATTCTCTAATATATGCTTATTAACTAGTTGATGAATTTATTTCTATTGTCTTGCAAAACATGACTTTCGATTGCTTTAGGTACACTTTAAAGCTCACAAAAAGAAAACAATCAGAAAATAAAAAGTGGTTACTATAAGTGACAATCATGACATCATGACATTTGTTCTTTATTGGTTATATTTTCTCTTTTTAAATTCTTGATGAAATTATTGTCAAAGGAAAAAAATATACAAAATGCATGCTTCTAGAAAAGGGAGAATTAAATTGTTTCTATTTTAAAAATAGTCGTGTAAATATGGGGAGAAATTCTTTCTTTTAAAAAGGGGAGAGTTTTTCTTTTCACTTTTGTGGTTTTTGTTTTTATTTTTTAAAAAGAACAATTTGCATTTTGGAAGTGTTGTTGTTTATAAGGGGAAATTATGAAATCATTGTCATGATTAATATTTTGTGATAAACAATTGGCTTTGCAAATGATTGTTTTAGTCAAAATTGATCAAGAATATATGTGGATGTTGGTGTGAGTGCGTGTGACTAATATGGTTCAGGTTGTGATATCTGTGCCCAGGAATGATTGTTTCGTCTGATTACATATAGGTGACTTGAGGTCAGCCTTGATCAATGGTGAGAACTGAGACTGTGCTCAAGGAAGAGCAAAGGTCTGGTGTGGTCAGGATACCATATGAGAAGGTGACTAGAGTCAAGATTCTTGAAGATCAACTTCGATCAATGGTAGGATGGAGACTAGACTCAGGGAGGAGTTGAGATCCAGACGATTAAGAATGTCGGGTGACGAGATTAGATACGAGATGATATATGATGGATGGACACCGTGTGGGATAGGTATTCATGATGGGCTTCACAAAATGTGCGTGCAAGCACTAGTGTTTGCAAAGTAAATTTAAAGAGAAAAATTGAGAGGAAAAGAAGTGCTACAGTAGCGGATGTACTGTAGCACATAGTTTATGCATGTACCTGGTATCGATGTATGCAGGTGTGCACGTCCGGGCAGCAGCAGTGGCATCCTCTGGTGAAGTTGTTCTTTGGTTTATCTAGTTTATTCTGTTCAAATTTAAGCTTGATCCAATCATTGGTTTTGAAGAAAACATATTTTTATAGAAGCTCTGTTGTGTTGTTTTTAAGCTGACGGTCAGACCACCGATTGATCTATTCCTCGTTCAGACCGACCCTAATAGGTTGGATAGAATTCCAAATGTGTGTTTTATTGGTTTTTGAGGGTGGGGTGTGTTTTTATCTATTAAAGCTTGATTATTTGATTTTCGCTGACGTAATCTATCATTTATCCTATCTTTGGTAAGCTTGGTTAATTGTGTTCGATCTTACGGATTGATTCATGTACGATGAGCAAGGGCAACGAGATCGCTTGCTTGAGAACGCTTGCCTGATTTTCAATTACTCCTCACCAACCAATGAGAACGCTTGCTTGAAAATGGTAATACGATTGTATGCTATCTTGTGTCCTAATAAAGTGGCATAAAGGAATAGCAAAATAAAATGTGTTAATTGGATCCATGCCATTGTAAATTTGTCTATTCAGAAAAATACCATTACAATTCGTCCATTCGTAGCCATGCCACTAAAATTTTACAAAATTTAGACCGTGCCACTGCCGACACGTTTTCCATCCATCTCCTTTTTTTCCATCTTCCTTCTTTCTCCTATATTTTTCCATCTCCTCTCGGTTTTGCTCGGCACGGCAAGGGCCAAGGTGGTCGCCATGGCCACAAACCCTTCGACCACGGCCCTATGCCCGGCCCGACCACTGATGGAGCCACTGCTCAAGGTTGGCTGCGCGGCGGCGGCTGGCGTCAAGCTCGACCTCCTTCTCCCACAGCCACCACATTGCCGATGCCGATGCGTCTCAAACCAGCAGGACTGGGCGTCGTCGGCCACGGGGGTGAGGGCGGCCTCGTCGGCAAGAGAGCAACGCGAAAGGAGCTTGGGCAACCATATCGGTGAGAAAGCGAGGTGGCATCACAACATCTGCCTCATCACCATGAACTCCGACCTCCCTCTCCTTCTCTGGTGCCGCGCCATCGCCAGCTTCCTGTCCTGCCACCCCTACCCTTCCTGCAACACCACCCCACCCACATCACCGCCGTCGATTAATCTCAAGCAAGCAAGCAGAGGAAGATTTGGATGAGGATGGAAGAGGCTCACGTTGGTGTAGAGGGAGAAGAGGGTGACGCCACTGGTGCCTGTGGCGGCGGCGGGCGCATTGGCGATGATGCAGGTGCACCTGCCGATGTCGAGCGAGAGAGGGTGGCAGAGAAGGGTGTGGTTGGGGAGCGTCGACCATGATGAGGCCGGTGTTGCCTCGTTGTCGGAGAGGTCCCATGCCTCGTACGACGATGGCGGCGGTGGCAGGGGCAGCTGCTCCCTCCCTCTCGACCCCTGCCTCATCGGCAACCCCACCACCAACGCCACCGCCGGTGATGATTCCTTCTCCTTCTCCTCCTCAGCCTTCATACGAACGCCGGCGCCACCACCACCGCCACCATAGGCGACTTCTTCTCTCTTCCATCCTTCCACCGCCCAACCTCGAGGGGGCCCTTGTTCTCCTTCTCCATCGAGGCCACCCCCACTGCCGCGCTGCCACGAACCCATCTCTCGACTGCCGGAGTGGCCATGCCAGCATTGGAGCTGATGGGGCGCAGGGGCTTCCTCTTCATCGCCGCCATGGGAGCAGAGTGAGAGAAGGGAGAAAGAAAGAAGAATACGAAAAAAAAAGGAGATGGATGAAAAATGTGACAGCAGTGGCACGGTCGTAATTTTGTAAAATTTCAGTGACACGGCTACGAATAGACGAATTGTAATGATATTTTTCTAAATAGGCAAATTTGTAATGGCATGGATCGAATTAACTCAAATAAAATAGGGAAAACAATACAAACATAAACACCAGTTTATGGGGGAAAACCAAGATATCGACACTACACGAAATGCTACATGAAGGTAGGGACCAATATACTGGAAAAAATAAAAATACCTCCTCAGAAATAACAAAAACAACAGTTATCCACATGAATATTGCAATTGAATGAGCTTATCACGCTATTGACATGGCTGCTCAGGCTTCCGTCCAATGACGGAATCAGCTGTGGTGGCTGTACTCAACAATAATCAAACATGGACGTTGCACTACTCTAGCCTCATACCTCTTAATTCCCCTATTGTAATATCTTTGAAAGCCAAGATGTATGCAAGCCTTTTCCTTTTACTGGCTTTGCTAGCTAATGGCTAGCTAACTGTTTTTCGGTTGTATTTTGAAACATGTATTAATTTGGCTAGAACTCACCGCTAAAGAGTTGTTTTTTTTGTGATTGACAGAGTTCTTTTTTCTCATGCTCACACACGTACATCATCTGGATGACAAGGCACCATTTGGTTGAACTGCTGGATGCAACCGATTTGCAAGGCTATATTGGCGATGCAAAAATAGCTGACCGATCAACGTTAACACCTTGTGGATAAGGGTAACACCAAGTAACATTCCTAATGCACCTCAATCCCAATCTCAATATAGAATTCATTCGAAGTATTCAACATTATCTTACCATGTTTACATGTACCTCCTTTCAGTTATATGGATAATTGCAATACCAACAAACAATCCTGATGCAAAGTCTTATATTTCTGTCTTCTGCACTGGGTGTATATTGCACACACCAAATGTCAAATTTACTTTTTAAATGGTTTGTGCAAATGTGAGAAGGAACCAATTAAATAAGGGTGCATATCGATGCACGGAGGATAAAACTTTGACTCACCAATCATGCCATAACTAGCACCAACAAATAACTTAGAAGCCATCCAAAGCATGCGTTAGATTGAATAAAGACTGCTCAAACATGAATTTGACAGGTTAACAATTAAGTAACATATCAAATGAAATGAAAGCAAACAATGACATACATATAGTGGGATTGTTGCCAAGGGACACCAAGCCCCGAATTGATACAACTAAAACATAAGTTTGCAACATAGGCCACGTCCTGAAATTTCACATATATTGTCGATGTGTGACAAACAAAGTTCTATGCCATATCTGACGATGTTCAAATGTGTATATCAAAAGAGTGTATCCAACACTACAACAGAGAAATGCAGATCTTTGCAGATGACCAAAATCCATTTTCGTAACTATAGCAGCTAACACCATCAGATTTCACTAGCCACACAATTGTTTTGCACAAGATTCCCACATACGCAGACCAACCTATGGAAAGTGTGAGGTTTTTGGGTTCAAATCCCACATCCACGTATGTGTGAATCCTCGCAAAAAAATAGCGTGGCTAGTAAAATCTGGTGGCAGTAATGGTATTGTAGCATAGTAAAGTTGGGAAAAACGAACTTTTTTTCTGACAAAATTCAAAACTGGGACACCACTGTCACTGTCGATTTCACTGTTGGTTGTTGCCCAACACTGTCGCTAGCATTTGCGCAGGCATCTTTATTATTTTCTATGACGATTTACACCATAAAATAGTCGATAAATTTTCATTACTAATTACCTCATTATCATAGAAAAAAAGAAAGTGCTATATATGTTATCAAATAGGTCATGAATTTGGATCTATCAAATATCGAATAATAGGAATACATATGATATTCACTTATAAACCATGGTTGCTGCTTCTAGTTGTATCCAAATTCTACACCACCAGTCCAGTCGCCTCTCAAAATAAATATAAGGTGTTTCCAAAGCACCATTATTTTCTTCTGTAATACAATACCAACAAATAAGAATTTAACATTTTGTATAATTACTTTGTTCTCATCCACTTAGCTGCTCAAGTTACCCACATACACAACAAGCAAGGCCCCCACATTGGCTCAATTCATTGTTTCACAATACCTTGAAGTCATGGCTCCAATGTATATAAACACACCAGCTTCATCATCACCATGTTTCTCACTTCAGCACTTACACGCCCACTCAAGCTCACTATATATAAACAACTAAAGGGCTCCCGCATTATCTCGTCTTGGTAAGAATCATTGTTGAAGCACCTATCCTTGTCAATTTGTTTTTTTAGTTTATAAAGATTAGATCTAATAGTTGGAAATAACAGGTCGACCAATTTAAGTGACAATCAAGAGCTGGATGTTTCTCTTTTTCTCAGAAATTTTATTTTATTAGAGTGCCACGTGATGGTTTAGGAACATTTGTAGTAGTCCCACGTGATGACTTGAGAACGTTTGTAGCAAGTTTAATGGACTTTGAATATATAACAGACATATGAATATTTAAATTTGGTAGACTTTTATTTGGATTTTTTGTCATATTTTAAACTTATGATCCTTCTCTCAAAAATCTATTTGGGATTGCTCTTAAATTTGGTTATGATTTTCTTTGTAACAACCCTTAGAACATAGAAATTCTAAATTAAAATTGACCAAAATTGTGGAATCTTGAATTTACGACAAAATTATTTTTCAACAGTAGAGTTGGTTCATGTGCAATTCTTTGTTAATACAAAATAGATCTAGTTGATGCTTTGGCAATTTCATTGCTATGATTCCCTAGCTCGCAGAACCCCAGCCATGCTTGCACTTCTCTCTCATTTGCTAGAGTCCTATGTAATTTTTTGTTAATACAAAATAGAGTTGATGCTTAGGCAATTTCATTATTGGGATTCCCTGGCTCGCACAATCCCGTGCATTCTTTCTCACTTTGGCCCCATTGTGCTCAAACTTATTCTCTAATTTGTTAGGCCTCAAAAGAAATTTTAGGAGAGTTAAGGATTTTACTGCTATCGACAGTATTCACCATATTAGATAGAGTTACTCCTACAAATAACATAGAACAAAGCAGTGTTGAGATAAGCATTTAAGTTATAGTTTATATGTTATTTCTCATGTAAGGTTGTCTTTTCATGATATGATATTAGATGTGCTCTCTCTGCTAAATAATTATGTTTTTCATATGAATTTTTATTAATTGTTGTCTCCATCGACGGCCACGTGTAGCCTTGGAAGTGTCCTAATGGACCTTTCTAGCACTCCCATTGGTCCATGTAGAATAGTTTTCATACCACATAACTTAAAAATCTAATGCATGGCACCTGAGTTAATCAATGAGGATTGTCCTACCTCTTGTTTTTGTTAGTATGCTTATGTACTCCAACGATATCTTTATTAATTTACTATGTATTTATAATTTCAGAATATAAAGATGGCGCCTTGTTAATCCATATGAGGGGGAGGGTGAGTGAGATGGTACTTTGTTTTTTATATTTTTTTAAAATATAGATATACTGGCTGAAATAATGGTTTTATCAAGGTTGGATGCTTTATTCTTTTAGAATTTTTATGATTTTTATTAATTTTTAGGATGTGATACATAGCGCTAATGAGTGTAGAATGATAGATTTAATGGCTGAAAATAATGGGTCAACCAATTTAAGTACAAAATGATGGTTAGATGTTTTGCTTTTTTTCATAAAATTTCAAGTATATTTCTTAATTTTTAAGATGTGGCGGGTGGCGGCTTGAGCCCTAGAGAATATTTAATTAATATATTTATATTTATATGTTGAATGATTTAAGATGACATAATTATTGTCAATTTTTTGTATAGTGTTTTATGACTGCCACGCTAGGGGTCTATGTCCAAAAGTATTTTCTTTTTTTTACCTAGCAAAATATATGCAATATGGATTTTGAAGTATTTATTTAATTACAAATTACAAATAAAAACAATATAAATGAATTTAATGCTGTATATAAATTAAGAATCATGATTGTTTAGCTATTTAAAATTTAAATTATTTTATAATGAGTTGTTAGAAAATAGGAAAAAAAGGAGAGAGCAGGAAATACATAGCACATATATACGTACGTACCTACAGTTGCATGTATGGCAGGAGAAGGGGAAGAGAAAACAAATTCTTTGAGATAAATCTAATAGGTCCACCGATTAGTTTGAGTTAGCTATTCCATAAAATTTGATCTAATGGTTACAAATAATGGGTCCACTGATTTAAGTAAAAACTAATGGTGAGATTTTTTTTATCAAAATTTATAGGATTTTTTGTAATTTACTACAGCGTCACATGACGGCTTAGGAGCATTAGTAGAGCATCACATGACAACTTAGGAGTATTTATAAAAAATTTAATGAATTTTTAGTGTATAATAAATGATACCGTCTTATATAGTTTCAACCCAGCTCTTCTCTCTAGACATATACAACCTATTCCCTGTTAAATGTAGCCTGCATGTGAGCACATGCAGGCGGAGATCACCATGGGATGTGATGTGCTCGTCAAAGAGTTGGATGGTCCAAATTACAACAAAGTTGGCATTAACTAGTCTCAAGCGAAAAAATTAGGTCAGCCAATAGAAACATATCTCAAACTACATTTCACTCATTTTGTAATTTATGGTTATCTAACATTCTGGGGTACATTTTTATTTTTGTCTCTCTATGTACTTCTCACGCTAATTACAAGAGAAGAGAAAATATTGTACAGTAATAGTCGTAAGCCTGCTATTACCTGCTGATTTTTGTTAGTGCGTCGTGAGATAGGGAAGGTAAAGGTAGGTAAGTAATTTCGCATGGCTCTCTTCTGCTACCTCAGTCGTTATACTAAAAAGTCTAATTTTATACTTAGATAGTAATATTTTAAGACAAAAAAATATTTCCTTTATTTTAAAATAAAACACCATAGAACATAGGATAGGACCCAGAGAGCAGCTTAATAGAGAGAAGTAGAAGTGAGGACGCTAAGCTGAAGAAAAAGGCTGAATACCATAGAAAGTTCTCGATGAATAATTCACATGGTATGGGACATGGTTGTCCATTCTATCTTATATTGCGACCGCACTCCCTCCCTCCCACCAACAAGCGAGCAATTGAGGAGAGACTCTTGGCTTTGTCGGCGTGTGGTTGGATAGCTCTTGCCGGTGGGGAGCTCGACGACGGGGAAGCTAGCGTGTGAAGGCGGCCAAGCCGCCCAGAGCTCGCCTCCCCCGTAGATCCCCACGACCCGCTTCTCAGCCACGTCGCCGGTGAATGGCGGCCGAGCAGCGTGGCTGCGCCGGCGAGCTCCTCCTGTGCATGCCACAACTGGTGAGAACAGCCACGCATTGGCCGCGCGCCCCATGGATTTGTCGATTTTCGCAACTGGTGATATGATATGATGCTGCCGGCTGCAGGCGTGTCGATGTGCACGGTGAGGTTGACAGCAGCACCGATGGATCGCTAGAGGGAGAGCGCCGGCGACTCGAGAACACGATGGTGGACGCCGCAGGCCGACGCAGCCTCCTCCGCCCGGGGATAGCGATGGAGATTGGAGAAGGTCAAGGTCGTCGGGGAGCACAGACAAGCGGTCGACGCCGGCCATCATCGGCAAATTAATCCATCAACCGATCCTACCTACCCCTTAACTTCTACCTCAAGGATGGTTAGAAAAAGAGACAAAAACTTGATTCTTATTAGCTTTGTGTCTTGAAGCGATGGTTCCTCCACAAACAAATTAACCATGAAAAAGACTGAAACAACACAGCATCATTACGATTTGAGCAAGTTTTTTTTATAGTAGAGGTGGATACATACTACCTCTAATTTCATTCATATCATATATAATAGTAAATTAAAAGGTAATATGTATCATAGGATCTCTCTAACGCACAATCCCTAATAACTCTAACTCTCTTATATTTTTATTGGAGTTTGTGTAGGATTGTCCTTTGCATAAGAGGTGACATTTTCTCTCTCTTCACTCTTTTCTCCTTCACCTTACCATTTAGTCATACGTGGCATCTTGGGGTTTGTGTTTAGATGTCTATAGTACTTAATGTAATACTTTCTTCGTCCCAAATTATAAGGTCTATATTTTTTTATATGGTTTTTCAATGACATATTTTAACTATTAATTTATTTCATGTTATGTTTCTAACGAATATAAAATTAACATCACTTAAAAATATTTTAAAATATAAATCTAATGATATAACATGCATAAGTAATTTGGAGCGGAGGGAGTATTTGGACTACAGATTCGTCAACTGTGAGCAACCGTTGCCGTTGATCAGAGACTGAAAAAATACATCAAGAATTGAACCTCGTTTGTTCAAAGAAAGACGGCTGAATTATTCTCTGATCTTGACTTTTCTTAGTAGGAGGTACTAAATATCTATTTGGCTTTCTCTTTTTCCCTTGTAGGAAAGTTCTATCATTGACCGGGAAAATATTTACTAGTCAATTCCTGTGATAGTCGTCAGATCATAGTCAGGTGCAAAACATGGCCACTGAATGGAGTCGTTTGTCGGCTTATATTTCTGAACGAGTACCTGCAATCTGCGAAACATTGCCGGGCAGTGTTCGAAGTGGTTAAGAGGAGATTCTTGAGGGCACCAAGAAACCACATTACTGCTCTCAATTATTCCCCACAAGAAGAACTATCAATCTTTCATATGGTATGTCCTCCCCTTTCTTTCCCAACTTAGATTTGTAGTCTCTTGTCTGAACTATGATCTCTGCTACTATATTCTGCACGTCAGTTGTTATGAATGGAAGAGATTGTGCAGTGTTCTGGAGAAACAGGTGCGGAGTTGTTTCCCTTTTTTGCATCAAAATCCTCAAGGCGTTCTTTCTCTGATCTCACCAGGACCCGGGAAAAGGTTCTTCTTTAAGCATGAATCAATTTAACATGTTGGCCATCCTTTTCATGATTGGCTTCCAGTTCGTTCCGAATGTATTTGGCGAATTCCCAAGGGCAGCTCCCCCAAATATATGGAGAATGTCTGATTTGACAAGACTAACCATTGACGACAGGAACTCCAGCATTCTCTATGTCCTCAGCAACAACAATGACCCATATGGAACCAACTTCGGCTTCTACACCGGAGATGGGAATGCATTTGTTCTCTCTGTCTTGTTTCTTCATTTGAAGACAGTAATCTGGTCTGCAAACCCTGACAACCCTGTCCGTTACGGTGCCATATTGAACTTCACCAGAGATGGTGATTTACTCCTTTATGACAGCAATGGCAGCATTGTCTGGTCCACGGGCACAAGAGGCAAGCAGGTGGCAGCCATGCGCCTTGATATTGTTGGTAATCTTGTGTTGTCGGACAAGATGAACACCTCTGTCTGGCAGTCATTTGATCACCCTACAGATACTCTGATGTTGGGACAATCACTTTGTTTTGGAAAGAGCCTGAGTGCAAAATCATCAGCTGAAAAATGGGAATCATCTCGAATTTATCTTTCTGCAGATTTGAGAGGACTACAGTATTCTTTCGAACCAGCTGCCTATAGAAAGTTGTTCCAACCAACCATTTTTGGCAATTCAACCTCAACTTGTTACAGTTTTGTCAATGGAAGCCTTGGGTTCCCAAATCAGATCATCGCACTGCCACTAAAAATGTCGTTTCAATTGATGCGGCTAGAATCCGATGGGCATTTGAGGCTTTATGAGATATCAGGGCATTACTCAAACACAGTGTCAATGCATGTAGTGTTTGATGTATTAAGTGCTGTAATGGACTATTGTGATTACCCCTTAGCATGTGGTGATTATGGGATTTGCAGTAATGGACAATGTTCTTGTCCTAGTTTGACCTATTTTAGATTCAAAAATGAACGGCATCCAGAAGCTGGGTGCATACCATTAACCACCATCTCCTGCAACCGTCGGCGCGACCATCAGTTGCAATCACTCACTAATGTTTCTTACCCCAGAGGCACCATATTCCAGTCATTAGCTATCACAAGTCAATCAGAAAACGTCTGCAAGTCATCTTGCCTAAAGGATTGCTCTTGTAGAGTTGCTCTTTTCCAGAATGACGGTTACGTTGAAAGTGGTTCTTGCTTGTTGTTGTCAGAGAAAAAGTTAATTCTACTAGTAGAAGGTTCACAAGATCACTTTTCAGCATTCATCAAGGTACAAGGTGATCAATCAGAGAAAATGAAGATTAGAGCTGCAGTCGGCAGTGTTATTGCATTTGTTTCTCTAGTTTCTGTCTTAATCTATGCTGTCGTATGGAGAAAAAAGAAGAAAGTGGATGAAGAAAACTTAATTTTCATACCTGGGGCACCAAAAAGGTTCTCCTACGACGAGCTCAAGGTAGCTACCAGAAAGTTTTCAGTGAAACTTGGAGCGGGTGGTTTTGGGTCTGTGTTCAAAGGGAAGATAGGCAAGGAAACTATTGCAGTTAAACGGTTGGAAGGTGTTGAGCAAGGAATGGAGGAGTTTTTAGCAGAGGTCAAGACGATTGGCAGAATTCATCACCTCAATCTTGTCAGCTTAATAGGATTTTGCTCAGAGAAATCACACAGGCTCCTTGTCTACGAATACATGAGCAATGGTTCATTGGATAAACGGATCTTCCACTCCAGTCCAGTTTTCACGCTTTCTTGGAAAACTAGACGCAACATTATCATGGCCATTGCACGGGGTTTGTCCTACCTCCATGAAGAATGCCAAGAAAAGATAGCCCATTTGGACATCAAGCCACAGAACATTCTGCTTGACGACAAGTTTAATGCAAAGCTCTCAGATTTTGGACTTTCAAAACTGATAAACAGGGACCAGAGCAAAATAATGACTCGAATGCGTGGAACCCGCGGATATCTAGCACCTGAATGGCTAGGATCAAAAATCACCGAGAAGGCTGACACCTACAGCTTTGGAATCGTCATGATTGAAATCATCTGCGGCCGAAAAAATTTGGACGAATCACAACCTGAAGAGTGCATTCATCTTGTAAGCTTGCTCCAAGAAAAAGCAAGGTCTGGTCAGTTATTTGGTTTAGTGGATGGTGGCAGCGACGATATGCAATTTCATTTCGAGGAGGTCATGGAAATGATGAAGCTTGCAATGTGGTGCTTACAGGTTGATAGCACTAGAAGACCCTTGATGTCAATAGTCGCCAAGGTTTTGGAAGGTGCAATGAGGATGGAGAACATGCCTGAGTACAGTTTTGTCCCTAATTATGTGTCAAACCACCATGCTAATAGTATTGTGGGTTCAAACTCTTCTTATAAGCCTTCTGAGACGCATTTATCAGGACCTAGGTAATATACTTGTCTAATTTTGATTTACACACCAGACGGTTCTGAGTCGCTTCTGATACTCTATTTCTTTTCTCTGGTGCCAATTTTCCGTACTTGAGTATTCTCTTGTCATAACTCACTTTGTGTGCTAATGATATTCTGGGACCAACCTAGCTACTTGCTGTAAAATTGATCAATGCTTGTTGCAAATAAGAATCTTTTGAATTGAAGGCATGGACAGACTTGAGCTACTCTCTGTGCATCTTCTTTGATCTTGTAATTCTTCATGAACAAGCTTAGGTGAACAAAACTAGCATTAACTCCTTGCCATAAGAAAAACACTACTCAGGTTATGTCCCGAGAGTAATATTACTTCCTTCTGGCTTGCGCTATAGAGTCTCATTGGTTGGTCAATAGCTGATTATATGCTAAATGACTTATTAGTGATAAAAAATAATTTGTGGGTAAAACATTAATATATGTGTCCTTAGACAATGCTGAAAAAGAGAATAGGTTGAAAATATCCTAAAATCAACTCCAGAGTTAAGTTTTAAAATTTAAATATTGGCTAATGTTGAAAATTTGGTCATAAATCGACATATTTTAATCCAGAAAAAAGATACTACATATGACATGTATATAGTTGAATGATCTAGTGATGGTATTAGACATGAGCATGCTTTTGATAATATAAGCATAAACATTTACTATATTCACATAGGATAGCAGTCCTAAGGATAGCATGATGATAAACATGAATATGCTAATAGCCAGAAAAGCATCAACTACAGACATATTTAACACTAGAGATAGAAATGCTACATACCCGAAAAAAGCTCCAGTACTAGATGAGACATTGTTGGTGTTGTTGCCTCCGTTGATGGAGCCGTTCTCGCCTCCTCCAGTAGCACCGTTGCCATCACCATTGCCGCCACTGCCTCCACCAGTAGACATGTCGTGCAGAAGTGAAAGCAGAGGTCGATGACGCAAAGCAGTCACGCGAAAGCGCTCCCCAAAAACTTGATCGCCCGCCTACCCGTGCAGGTATGCAAGCGGACGGAGTTCCGGAGGAACCTGCTTGTCCCGAGCACCCAAGCGCGTAGGTGATCAGAACCGGGGAAGACAAGAGCAGCGCAGGAACAGAGGAAGGAGAGCAGTGCGAGAGGAGAAACAGAGTAGAGCCAGAGAGCTTGTGAGCCTGTACTGCTACCTGTCCCGATGGTGGGATTTTATACTGCGCGAGAGAGTAACGTTCGGGAGCAATCAAATCGAGATTCAATTCTATAGTTAACGGAATTATTCGCCCATTTAATACTGAATTGATCAACCGAATCAATATGATTCAATTTCCGTCCGTTGCAAAATAATTGAGAGAGAGAGAGAGAAGTAGCCGCCCGCCTTGCCACGCCCACGGCTCGGTCGGCATGGCTCGGCATGCGCGCGTGTGGCAGTCCCACCACTACCTCAACCGGTCAACAGGGGCTCTCTAATAGCTCTCTATTTAAGTTGAGATCTTTCTACTTAAATTTTCAAGGTGGTATTAATCCCTATAGCATTAATTGTGGGCCAATGGAATTTGTTGAGAATAAATTGGGCCTAGCCCATTTATTCCAACAATCCCCACCAATTTCATGGCTCACAGGAAATGCTCTCAATTCTGAACCTGTTTGTTATACCAGTATTTTGGTGGAGACTTTTAAGTTGAACTTCTACCTAGAAAAGTAGCTACACCCGACCACAACTGAACAATGAACTATGCCTTGAATTGTCAGTCTTGTGCAGTCAGGTTTTACTCAATTCCTTGACTGCTACTAGGCTGTCGTTTGCATCCCCTCTGTTTGGAGCGTATAAGTCATACTCTAGGTCTTTTCATGAGTATCTAGAGATCACCCAAACCTTATGGACTGTGACTAGCAGTCGGACTCATATAGGTGTGTTCCTTCTAAGATGTTCTGTAGGTCAACATCTCTGCTTTTAGAAAAAGCCACTTGGATCACATTAAGGTATATACCATCCTACCATACAGAAAAAGAGAAAAGTACATCATAGAGATGAGCCTATTTAAGGGTCTCTCTTCTCAATCACCCAATAGTTTGTTTCGCCATCCTAATTCATGGGATCTCCGATCACAAAGGATGGGTTACCACTATTGTGTAATTTCATGTGGGTCTAAAGCCCATCGCGCTCGATGCACTGTCTATCACATTACGTGATAATCCCTTAGTGAACTGGTCTGCCAGATTTTTAGCCGTCTGGACATAGTCCAATGCTATCACTACTGAGTTTTTTAGTTTTCTGACAGAATTTAATCTTCTCTTTACATGCCTAGATGACTTCATGTTGTCCTTCAAACTATTCATCTTAATAATCACCGTTTGATTATCACAGTTCATCAGGATAGCTGGTACTGGTTTTTCAATCACCGGCAAATCCATCAGGAGCTCACGAAGCCACTCGGCCTCAACAATGGCAGTATCTAATGTTGTGAGTTATGCTTCCATTGTTGACCTCGTTAAGATGGTCTGCTTGCAAGACTTCCAGGAAACAATGCCACCTCTAAATGTGAACACATATCCACTTGTGGCATTTATTTCATCAGCATCTGATATCAGTTTGAACCACTATAGCCCTTCAATACTTTTAGGCACCCAACATAGTGAATTCCATAGCTCATTGTGCCTTTTAGATAGCGCATTACCCTTTCCAGAGCATGCCAGTGATCATCTCCCAGATTTGAAACAAACCGGCTCAACTTGCTCACAGCAAATGAGATATCAGGCCTCGTTGCACTAGCTAAATACATCAATGAACTAATGATCTGGGAGTATCTCAGTTGATCCCTTGCTATTCTTCAGTTTTTTCTTAATAGCACACTAGGATCATAAGGAGTAGGAGCTAGCTTACAGTCACTATACCCAAAGCGACTCAAGACCTTGTCCACATAGTGAGATTGCACAAGTGTAATCTCACCCTCATCTCCTCTTAGTAACTTGTTTAAGAATAACATCAGCCACTTTCAAATCCTTCATCTCAAAGCTTTTGGACAGAAAGTCCTTGACCTCCTCAATCACATCGAGGCTGGTCCCAAAGATCAATATGTCATCGACATATAAAAACAAGATCACTCCCTCTCCCCCACCATAGCGATAGTACATACATTCATCAGCCTCGTTCACAACAAAGCCAGCAGATATAAGTGTTTTGTCAAACTTCTCATGTCATTGCTGACATGCTTATTTGAGGCCATACAAGGACTTCAACAGCTTGCACACCATTCCCTCTTGACCTTCTAATATGTACCTGTCTGGTTGATCCATGTAGATATCCTCTTCCAACTCTTCATTAAGGAAAGTTGTCTTAACATCCATCTGATGAACGAGAAGACCATGAGAGGCTGCCAGAGCAAGTAGTACTCGAATCGTGGTCAAGCGAGCAACTGGTGAATAAGTATCGAAAAAATCCTCGCCTTCCTTTTGGGTATAACCTTTGGCCACAAGCCATACCTTGTACTTTTTAATTGTACCATCAGGCCTAACCTTTTTCTTGAAAACCCACTGGAATCCTACAGGTTTGCACCCATATGGACGCTTGACGACTTCCTAAGTACCATTAGACATAATCGAGTCCATCTCACTGCGTATCACTTCCTTCCAATAGTCAGCATCAAGAGAAGAATATGTCTCTTCTATGGTTCTTGGAGTGTCATCCACAAGGTATAAAATGTAGTCATCACCAAAAGACTTTGCAGTCCTTTGTCTCCTACTCTTTCGAGTAGCTACAATGTTATCCTCCTCAGGATTTTCCTTAGGCATTTGATCATTGTGTTCTATCGGCACAAAAGACTCAGGGAATAAAATAGGTTCTTGACTAAAAGTGCTATGTATGTTTTTCATGGGAAATTCATTCTCAAAAAATGTAGCATCTGTGGACTCAAAAATTATACCAACTTTCATGTCAGGTACTCCAGAATTTACAATTAAGAATCTATATCCCACGCTGTGAATAGCATAACCCAGGAACACACAATCCACGGTGTTTGGTCCAAGTTTGAGCTTTTTGACTATAGGTACATTTACCTTAGCCAAACATCCCCATGTGCGCAAGTATGAGAGATTTAACTTCTTCTTTTCCCATTTCTCGAATGGGGTTGCTTCTTTATTCTTTGTAGAAATTTTATTCAGGATATGACACGCAGTCAATATAACCTCACCCCACCATTCCTTGGAAAGTCCTACAGTATCTAACATGGCATTCACCAACTCAGCTAGAGTGCGGTTCTTTCTTTCGGCTATCCCATTTGACTAGGGTGAATAGGGAGGCGTCCTCTCATGAATAATTCCAAACTCTTCGCAGAATGAAGTAAACTCATTAGAAAAATACTCTCCACCTCGATCAGACCTTAACCGTTTGACTTTCCTTTCAAGTTGGTTTTCTACCTCAGCCTTGTAAATCTTAAAGTAATGCAATGCTTCATCCTTTGTTTTCAATAAGTACACATAGCAAAATCTAATGCAATCATCTCTAAGTGTCATGAAATATTTATTTTCCCCTTTAGTCAACACGCCATTCATTTCGCACAAATCAGAATGACAAGTTCTAGAGGTGCCAAATTTCTCGCCTCTGATGCCTTGTGAGGCTTGTGAGGTTGTTTCGATTGAACACAAGTATGGCATTTAGAACTTTTGACCAAAGTGAATTTCGGGATTAAACTCATGTTAGCTAAGCGCGTCAGACAATCAAAATTCACATGATAAAGTTGCAAATGCCATACATTGGACTCATCATCATTTTTTATATGGTTCGCAACTTTATTACACATATCATCTAAAGAAAAGCGAAACAAGCCTCCGCTGTCATAACCTTTACCTATAAAAGTTCCATATTTAGATATGACACATTTATTGGATTCAAACACAAGTCTAAAACCATCTCTACATAGTAGAGAGCCACTAACTAATTCTTCTTTATTGAAGGGACATGCTGCACATTCTTCAGCTACACGGTCTTTCCCGAAGTAAACTTCAGATCGACCGTACCAACACCGTGAACAGCCGCAAGCGATCCATTTCCCATCAACAAGGAGGAACCTCTCCTGACCTGATAAGAAGAAAACAGAAAAATGTCAGCACCCACATGAATATTAGCACCAGTATCAACCCACCAATCAAGTGAGTGAAAAACAGAGAGAACTGTAGGTAAAAAATTACCATATCCCAATATTCCTCCGCCATCGCTAACAACCATGTTTGCAGACTTTTTGTCCTTGCAATCAGGACAATCCTTGACCCAATGTCCAGGCTTACCGCACACAAAGCAATCGCCCTTTGTCTTTTCCTTGTCTTTCTTCTTAAAATTGGTTGTTGCCTTTAGTTTGACATCAGGTTTGACTTTCTTGTTGTTATGAGATGCATGAGGGTTCTTCTTCTGCACCAAATTGGCACCAGAACCTCCCTCAACCTTTTTGCCACGGTTGTCCTTTGCCCTCGCCTTCTCTTCAACACCCAAAGAGCCAATGAGATCAGTGACACTGAACTCTTGCCTCTTGTGTTTCAGAGAAGTGGCAAAGTCCGACCAAGAAGGTGGCAATTTGGCAATAATGCCACTTGCCACAATTTTGTCCGGCAACTCGCAACTGTTGTTCTCAAGTTCCTTTGCCAGCATCTGAATCTTGTTCACTATAGATCTGTCATCGATCATTTTGTAGTCATAGAACTGCTCCATGACATACAGCTCACTGCCAGCATCGGTGTAACGCCCGTTTTGTCGCGGCGTTAGCGGGAAAAAAACTATTTCTCTAAAAACTCTATTTGCGAAAGTTTGCTCTTTGGTTGAGTCTTGTCGTGTGCCAAGGTCTCGTGTTTCCCCTCTCCGTTCAATCCCGGAGAAAACCGCGAAATCGGATTTCAATTCCGAGCCCTAAAACTCCCTCTCTTTCTCTCTCAGGTAAAGTCCACTTTACCTCCCTCCTTACTCGGGCCGATTCCCTCTCGGCCCAGTCCTCCCCTCTCCCTCTCCTCCTTGGGCCGCCGCCGACCCAGACGCCCTCTCTCTTCCCCGGCCTTTTTTTCGCCTTCCCTCTCGGGCCGCCGCTGGCCCAGACCTTCGGCCTCGCTCCCTCCCCGCTGGGCCGTGCCAGGCCGCTCGGCCCGCGCGTGCGCCGCACGCGCCCGAGCCGAGAGCGACAGCACTCCCTCTCCGCCTCTCTCCCTCGCCGCTCTCTCTCTCTCTCTCCTCTTCTCCATTCCGTCCCGCCGGCGTCGTCCCCTCCCGGCCCCGTCGCCTGCGCGCGTGCCGCCAAGGGGCCGAGCGCGCGCCCCTCTCCCTCTCTCTCCCCCGCGCGCCCTTGCCCGAAGCGGCATGGAGGCCAGTATAAGGCAATCCAAATTAACTTGTATGCCTGTACCAGTCCGAGGAAATAGCGTTGGTACAACAAGAAGATAGATTATCACAACAACAGCGGTCTCTTTATTAAGAGTAGAATTACAACCAGGGTTGAAACTGCGGACAGAACCCGAGTTTGCAACAGCAGTACAAAAAGGCGGAAGCGAAAAAAGGCGGAGGCTGGCCCTAAGCCACAAGCAAAGCCTTGGGGAAAGGCCAAAACCCTACTACTGCTCGTAGACAGCCTGCTCCTGGAAGAACTCTTCATCAGCAGGGTCCACCTCTTTGTCTTCGAGAACTGGGGGGAGTTTATTTATATAGAGCAAGGGTGAGTACGGGAGTACTCAGCAAGTCAGGGGAATTAAGTGTTTAATGCAAGCTTCAAAGGAAAGCCAGTTGTTTTTCACAATTGATTTTAGTTTAAGACTTTCAGAAACATCTAAGTGAGTGCTTCTCAACGACACGGACGAGAAAGTGCATCTCGACCGGCCGGAGCAGTGAAATTGTATCGATTGATTCTTTTCGGCACGAGAGGCTCCTTGCCAATCGTTCACCGACCCCGGCTGCTCCAACAGCCACAACTCACACACGCCGGCACGAGAGACTCCCTGCCAATCGTTCACTGACCCCGGCTGCTCCAATAGCCACAAATCAAGCACAGTAAGGATTTCTCACACCAACAGCAGTTCACAAGGTGTTCATTAAAATTACGCTAAGGAATCAGTCCTTAGAGCGAGAACGGGCAGACTGTACCTCCAGTACGTCTCCCGCACCGCGAGTTTTAGAAACTCACCTTATTTTCAAGGCACCGACCCAAGTGTCGGGTTTTCCAAGCATTTTGTAAACTCAAGTTTTACCCAGGTGATCATTTTAAATTTTGAGGCGAGTCTCGATATTCGTACGCGAGATGCGAATACCGAGACTTCACCTGAGGGGTGACAAGGGTGTCACGGTATTCAATAGTCATGGAAGGTAAATGCAGCAATTGGGTAGGGCCTGCCGGTTGTATTGCAAACCGAGGCCAAGTGCCAAGTGTAACCTAATTAATGCATAGTTTGCGGAATTAAAATACTAAATTTTAAATTATGGGTTCAATTGATCAAAGGTGACTTGCCTTGCTCGAGATCTTGAGCTTCTTCCTCGAAATCCGCGCACTGCGGGTCTTCGGGCTCCGGAACTACACGCGAAACGAGGCGACTCAACACAACGATAAAAAGAAGCCCTATTAAAGACCACTAAGCGTGCCATTGGATAGATCTCGATTTTCGAGGAATTTTGGAAGTTGAACGGAGTCAATCGGACGAACGGTTGAGAAGATATTAATTTCCGAAGATTAAGGATTTTTTTGTCTAGAGGAAAAGGAATTAAAAATTCCTTTGAAAAAGAAAAAGAAGAAGGGACGGAAATTGGACTTTTATTCAGGCGGCCTAAGGAATAGTAATGGGTGCGCCCGAATTAATGGGCCGACGGCCCGAAAAGGATCGGCCCATGGCCGATCGGCGCGCGAGAGGGGATAGGCCGATGGGCCTAGCGGCTGATGGCGCTTGGAGGCCGAGCGGGCCGGCGTTTAAGGGCGCGGCCCACGAGCGAAAGAGGCCGAGTGGCCAAGGAGGAAAGAAGGGGCCGAGGCCGGCTGGCGGGGTGCGGCCCACGCGGGCGAGGCGCGCGCGAGGCCGGGCCGATGGACCGGGGGACTTTGACCAGTCTCCGCGGGGCCGGGGTAAGCTGACGTGGCGTCCACCTGGACACCACGTCGGACAGAGAGGGGAAGGAGTGACAGGGAGCCACATCGGACGGCCGGCGACGTGCGAGGGAGCTCCGGCGAACTGCGGCGGATTGGGGGGGCGGCGGGCACCAGCGGCGGAAGAAGATGATGTGGAGTCGGTTCGCCGGTGCAGATTGAGGAGAGAGGATGCGGCGGTGGCCGACGGCGGCGCCACGCGGCGGCGGGCATGGCCGCACGGCAACGAAGCTAGGGAGAAGGGCGGCGGCACGACGGCGGCGCCCGGGGGAATCTACGGTGCTACCTAGTTCCTAGGCTGGGGAGAAAAGAGAGGGAGGAGGAGGGGATAGGGGAGTTACCGCGGCGGGGCAGTGCTTGCGGAGACGGGGGCGACGGCGCGCCGGTGGACTCGGCGCAGCTCCGGCCGAGAGAGTGGGAGGGAGATGGCGCCCGGAGCTCCTTCGGGCGCCCTCGGCTGCGGCGGCGGCGGACGGCAAGGGCGGCGGCGGCAGCGAGGAGGAGTGGAGCGGGCTCGGGTGGAGGCGGCAATGGCGGCCAGCGGAGGGGAGTTAAAGGGGAGGGAAGTCGGTTCACGGAGGTCGGTTTTGGGGGCTCGGAGAGGCGGTTCGAGGGCGCGGGGAGGGGACCGTGCTGGCGCTCTCCACGCTAGTGGCCAAGCGCGGCAGCGGTGACGCCGGCCGGTCGGGAAAAGGGGAAAAAGGGAGGAAAAGGGAGCTTGCTCCATGCCGCTTCGGGCAAGGACACGCAGGGGAGAGAGAGGGAAAGGGGCGCTCGCTCGGCCCCTTGGCGGCACGCGCGCAGGCGGCGGGGCCGGGAGGGGACGACGCCAGCGGGACGGAATGGAGAAGAAGAGAGAGAGAAAGAGCGGCGAGGGAGAGAGAGAGGTGCTGTCGCTCTCGGCTCGGGCGCGTGCGGCGCACACGCGGCTCGCGCGCGGGCCGAGCGGCCTGGCACGGCCCAGCGGGGAGGGAGCGAGGCCAAAGGTCTGGGCCAGCGGTGGCCCGAGAGGGAAGGGGAAAAAAAGGCGGGGAAGAGAGAGGGCGTCTGGGCCGGCGGCGGCCCAAGGAGGAGAGGGAGAGGGGAGGACTGGGCCGAGAGGGAATCGGCCCGAGTAAGGAGGGAGGTAAAGTGGATTTTACCTGAGAGAGAAAGAGAGGGAGTTTTAGGGCTCAGAATTGAAATCCGATTTCGCGGTTTTCTCCGGGATTGAACTGAGAGGGGAAACACGAGACCTTGGCACACGACAAGACTCAATCGAAGAGCAAACTTTCGCAAATAGAGTTTTTAGAGAAATAGTTTTTTTCCCGCTAACGCCGCGACAAAACGGGCGTTACAATCGGAGACTCCGAACTTGGCTTCAAGTGCATCCCACATGTCCTCCCCAGAAGGCATGTGTATATACACGTCCACTATATTGTCAGTTAATACACTGATCAATGCTCCACGGAAAAAGCAATCCGCACCCTCGAACTTAGCCTCCTCCTCAGGCGAGAGAGGCCGTTCGGGCATCTTGCCTCGTGAAACAAAGAAACATTGCATAGCCGTCAACCATAATAGTGCACGCGCTTTCCATCTTTTATAATTTGATCCATCGAAAGCATGTGGTTTTAGTGATGCCGCAAAGCCAACTAGCCAAAAAGACCTATCAAGTTTTTGGATTGTTGAAAATTTGGTCATAAATCGACATATTTTAATCCAGAAAAATAAGATACTACACATGACATGTATATAGTTAAATGATCTAGTGATGATACAGACATGAGCATGCTTTTGATAATATAAGCATAAACATTCACTATATTCACATAGGATAGCAATCCTAAGGATAGCATTGTGATAAACATGATTATCCTAATAGCCAGAAAAGCATCATCTATAGACATGTTTAACAATAGAGATAGAAATGCTACATACCCAAAAAAAAGCTCTAGTACTAGACTAGGCATTGTTGGTGTTGTTGCCTCCATTGATAGAGACGTTCTCGCCTCCTAAAGTAGCACCGTTGCCATCACCATTGTCGTCGTTGCCTCCACCAGTAGACATCCCGTGCAGTAGTGGAAGTAGACGAAGCAGAGGTCGATGACGTAGAGCAGTCGCGGGAAGCGCTCCCCAAAAACTTGATCACCCGCCTACCCGTGCAGGTATGCAAGCGGATGGAGTTCCGGAGGCACCTGCTCGTCCTGAGCACCCGTGCGTGCAGGTGATCAGAACCCGGGAAGACGAGCAGCGCAGGAACAGAGGAAGGAGAGTAGTGCGAGAGGAGAAATAGAGCAGAGGCAGAGAGCTTTTGAGGTTGTACTGCTGCCTGTTCCGATGATGGGATTTTATAATGCGTGAGGGAGTAACGTTCGGGAGCAATAAAATCAAGATGGTGGGATTTTATACTGCGCGAGAGAGTAACATTCGGGAACAATAAAATCGAGATTCAATTCTGTAGTTAATAGTGGGATTTTATACTGCACGAGAGAGTAACGTTCGGGAGCAATCAAATCGAGATTCAATTCTGTTAACGGAGTAACGTTCAGGAGCACCAGATTCAATTCTGTAGTTAACAGCGAAATCAATTCGTGGAATTATTCATCTGTTTAATACCGAATTGATCATACGAATCATTATGATTCAATTCTCGTCCGTTGCAAAATAATAGAGAGAGAAGTTTGGGAGCACCAGATTCAATTTTGTAGTTAACAGCGAAATCAATTCGTGGAATTATTCACCCGTTTAATACCGAATTGATCAGCCGAATCATTATGATTCAATTTCCGTCCGTTGCAAAACAATTGAGAGAGAGAAGCAGCCACCCGCCAGCCTCGCCCAGGCTCAACGCGCGCGCGCATGTGGCAGTTCCATCATCACCTCAACCGGTCAACAGGGGTTCTCTAATAGCTCCCTATTTAATTTGAGATCTTTATATTGAAATTTATAAAATTATATTAATCCACATAGCATTAATTATGGACCAATAAAATTTACTAGCCCAATTTATTCCACCAGCTAATTCGTCGTAGGCAAAGTTGAGGCTGACAGTGTCGTTGACGATAGGGAGAGTTCTAGACCATATTAGCACAGAAGTCATGGATACTGTATATCATTATTTTTAAAAAAAATTAGCGGGCATGCTGTATATGATATGATTGGACCACCGTTACGTACGTTTCGTCTACACAGGATGTATAAATATCTATATTATATATCAGCAAATATAATTAAACATCCAGACATCTATCTGCCCAAGGAGATAATAATGCGAGCGCACTTTTCATACCATCTTCAGATTAGTTGAGCTAAGCAAAATAAGGACCATTTTGAATCCTATAAATAAAAAAATATAGGAATAAAAAAAATTAAAATTCTAACATGAATGCAAATATAAAAAAAAGATTACAAAACAAAAAAACACAGGAATAATCGTTTGATTAATTCGAAAAAAAACATAAGAATCGGATAAGAGAGATAGACTAAAAAAACTTTTCCAAGAGGTTGGACATGATGCTAAATTTTTTTCAAAAGTTACATGCAATGAGCTATTTCATAGGAATTTTATAGGATTTAAAAAACTCCAATCCTTTAAATCAAAGGACTACGTAGAAAAATTTTCTAATGGATTTCAATCCTATAAAATTTTTCCATAAATTTTTTGGTTCAAGAGGCTCTATTTGTACAACTGGGCCAACAATACCGGCCCTCGCTAGAGATGGTATCGGTTCCAGTAAAACAAAGAGAGACTGCGAGGCAACGCAAGACCTCCCTCCGTATCTCCACACCAAGGTGCAGCTCCTGCCTCGGCCTCGCCAACAAGATATGTCATTCGATTCACACCGTTTTCAAGATATATCATCGAAAATGCGAATTCCTTCATTCCAGGTCACTTTTCTCTATTTACCTGAATTTCTCAATTTTCTAATACGGAATACTTTCTTTCCTCTTTCCAACCTGATCGGACCGATTTATCCCTGTGCCCACGTGTCAGGAGAGGTAGAGAGATAGACTCCTCTCAGGAAAATAACAGTTCGATCGAATCGATCCCCTCCGCCTGACCGAGAGACGACGTTTCCCTACCGCGGCGCCGCTCCGTCCCCTGTCGCGCGCCTCCCCGAGCGACGCCGCTCCGTCGTTCTGCGCCGTTGGTGACGCTCTCGCCACGAAGGTCACCTGCGCCGGTCGGCTCCACCGCCTGGTCACCGCCGCAGCCCTATCTACCGTCGGCCTCCAAGTCTGTAACCAGACCTCATCGAGTCGTTGACTCCAGCGCTGCAAGCAACTTGCTTTAAAAAAAATAGAATGAGAGTTGTGCAGGAGACTCATTGGGGTAGTGATTAATGTTTAGTAGGATAGGTACTCTGTACTGTTTGAAAGTTGACTGTAATTTGAAAATTTCCAGGAGTGCATGTTTGCTAGTATGATGGTTCAGCTATTTGTATCAATGCATTGGTTGTATGCAAAGTTGCAAACTGAGAAAATGCATTGTTAGCTGGCATTTGCAATTTTGGTGAAGTATCATTTTCTATGTGCAATCTGAGAGTTTGGACAGCATGTGCAGACAATTTTGATAGCGGTTGTAGAAAGGCAAAATTTAAATCGCGCGACGCATCTACCAGCCATCCATCCACGCGAGTCAACAAGTACACGCGCACTATTTTGTCTTTATCCAGCAATGGACGTGTTTGAGGTTGACATTAAATAATGTCATAACGTGCGCCTTTTCACGTGCTACGTACTAAGGCCACCACCAACCAACAAGATTATGATAAACCTGAGTTCCACTCGATACGCTAAGAGATCTAGTTGTCTCGATCTTTTAATGAGTTGAGATAACTATGATTTGGGAGAAACGTGGACGATCCGACTACAACCATATGAGACGTTGTTATGTTACGCCTTAGCGATCGATACATCTCTCTGTGGGTTGTTGATCTTGTCGGCGCAAATCAATCTTATTCCTATAAGCAAATCGAAGAAACAAGCAAAAACAAGATAAAAGCAATCTGAATTGCAAATAGAAATTAAATACACACGATAAGTTGGGGTTCCGAAAACGTGTAATTAGGTGGTCTAGCCGACACACGTAACTACAAGGTAAAGTAGTAATGGCTAAAACTTTAATCTAATAAAACCCGAGAAACCCTAAAGGGGTACCTAGATATTTAAGGAGATGAGAGGACAACCAAGGGGTCACTAGAGTTGAACTCCATCAGATTAGGGCGCACCCATATGGGTCTTACTTGGGTCGGGGTTCCAAATGAAGTTACAAGTCCGTAGGCCCATTATAGGTGACACAGCATCTTATTTTTATGATTGTGGCCGACAAAGATGAAATTTGAAGATGAGGCTGGATCAGTTGGAAAGAATACTTTGAGAGCTTTCCATCAAGTATTTATGGACTCAAAACGGAGCTCGTATGCATATTTGGTGGCCGTTTGAAGTCAGCGCTATAGCAGGTGGCTGAATTAGATTCCAGAACTTTAGTGGCTCAATCTCAATGTCTTCCAGTTGTCCTATGATGTGAGCAACGGTTGTATCAATGGTAGTCATGGTCACATCATCCTCTACTTCTTCACGGAAAACCGTGCTCGATTTTTGCATAAGGTGCTTTTTGCATAGTGCATGATCTTGCTCATAGAATTGTCTACATGAAAACAAACGCAACAAACTTTCATCATGTAATATCATTAGTTCTTTAGCAGATAGCATTAATCTCCTATGAAACGAATGTACCTCATAATGGGGATTCACAACAAAGTACAGAGGAACTACATTGAAATGATTTTCTCGTAGCTCATCTCGCTCCCCTTCTTTAGAAGCAAGGTAATCACATGATACATTTTTAATGTCGTATGGTAACAGTATTGAGCAATCTCTTCACTTCCCATATTCAAAACCAACCTATTTCTTTAAATCAAAACATGACAAACTCAAGAGAACATGACTAACAATAACAAGTCTCTCTAGCTTGAAATTGTTATTCACATCTACAGGAGGTTCTAAATCCGAACATATGTAAACTCTACGCATCAAATATATTCCTCTATCATTATTTTCATCAAAGATATGAAAAATAGCATTAATTGGACATAACAAATTAAACATAGCAAATAATTCTTCTTCAAATTAACGAGCTCACAAAAATCATCAAACTGAATATAGCCCAAAATACTTAAAGAATATAGCAATTCACGTTCCTCAACTTCATTAGCAATGTGAACAATGTGCTTAAAATTAGCACATAAAGAACTAACATCAAAAATAGCTTGTTCATTCACTAGTTGTGATATTGATATAATTAAAGCATTATCACACAACTTTTCTTTATCACAAGAAACAGCAAACAAATCAACTTGTGACAAAGGAATCTCGGCAATTGGTTCCACTAATGTTTGCTCTACTATAGCATGAAAAGTGGACATGTATAGCTCAGCTTAACAATACTCATCTTCATTTATCTCAGCACCATTCAAGTTACCTTGCAAACATTCTTTAGACATTGCAGGTGCTTCATCATTCTCCTCTTTTTTCTCAAGTACATCATTATCCTCATTTTGTAGAGAGTTCTGAACTCTCTACAAAACGTTAGTAACAGGAGACACAAAAGATTGTTTCTCCGATGTTTGCACATCATCATTGCACAGGGATATAGGATATTTAGAAATAGGAGATAAATCACACTGTTCATGCTTTCTCGCATTTGATATGATTTGACTCTCAATGCTACAAATAAGCATGAATAGGTGTCCAATATGATTATATGTCACATTAGCAAGCATAACCTGAACTTTAGAATTAAGCCCCTTGAAAAATATATGCATTGTGTTTTCATTGCATTCTTTTAGATAGATGATACAAACATTAAAATCATGTATGTACTCCCTAACAGTTCTATCACATTGTTTCAGATGTTCTACTTTCTCAAGAAAAGTACATTTGTAATAAGAACTCACAAGACGCTTTCTCATCAAGGTTTTACATTCATCCCAGGTTTGTTACTAACATGACTCCACCAAAATAATACAGAAGTGGTTAACTTATTACTAGTAGTCTTAACCATTTGAGCATCAGAAAAATCAAATTCATTAAATTCATTGTCTATTGCTATCTCCCAATCAATATAAGCAACGGAATCATACTTCCCATCGTAGAATGGTAACTTGGATTTAACTCGTGCAAAATTATAGTCGGGTACCTCATATGCATCACGTAGAGAAGTAGCCATATCTGGTCGAAGGGGAAGAAGTTTATGTTGAGCATGACCGTCTCGTATCCCCTTGCGTAACCCTACCATGGTTAGTAGCAAACAAGAAACATGCACAAGAATATGCATGCTCCAATCAACTACCAGGTAACGTAGGTTCAAATTTCACACACACTTAAGCTTTTAACCAATCTTTTACAAGTTCTTACTAATACAAGCGGCGACTTCTTGCTTGATCGGTGACGACGCCGCTACAAACATCAACACCATATGTCCTAATGGGTCAACAACTAAAATTCCTAATGCACCTCAATCCCAATCTCAATGTAGAGTCTCTCGATGTAATCAACATCATTTTAGCTCTTTTACTGAAAGGACCTTGATGTCGCCTAGAGGGGGGTGAATAGGCGTTTAAAACTTATACGAAAATGCGAAAGCTAGACTTTTCAGATATTTCTGAATATTTTCGAATATTTCTGAATATTTTTAGATATTTTCGAAAATCTCAGATTTACAAGCAATCTAGTAAGACAAGCAAAAAGGGATAATGGCACAAGTAGAAAAAAGATTGCAAAAACAACAACTAAGCTACTAGTGGCTCCAAATAACAAAGCTAGATGAGTGAGAGAGGTATCACCGGGATTCTTGTAAGACGATGTATTTTCGAAGTTCAAATTCTTGAGAGGATTCTACTCTCCGTGGAGGAGCTCACAATGAGCCGAGTCTTTTTCAACCCTATTATCGTGAGGTTGCACAAATGCACTCCTCTTTCTATTAAGGGTATCTCTTTCCTTCTGGAGGTGAGCTCTGACCTTTACAAACTCCCTCGACAGACCACAAATAAATCAGTGTCTCTAGGTTGACTCCTAACCGTCTAGGTGTCCTCAACCAACAAGAGTAACAAATGTAACAAAGATTTCTTGGGGATGAATAGAGTGCTTAACAAATCTTCACGAAGTCAACACCAAGCACTCAAACAAACTCAAATCAACCACTCTCTAACACACACGAAATCCAAACTTGTAGATCAGTGGAGAGGAAGAAGTGAGAAGGCAAGGCTCAAAACGAATCTCAAATCAAAGCAAACCAAAGGCAAAAGATTATGAATGGAACCAGCAGCCCTAACTTGTGGGTGGAGGGGGTTATTTATAGCCACACCCTCAGATCTGCCCGTTGGGGAGGGCAAAGATTTCATTCTTTTGGAAATTTTCGAAGGGTTTTCTGAAATATCCGAAAATCACTAGAGAGAAAAACAGTTGTCGGAACTTGCTATAGTACCTTCGGAGTTTTCTTTGCGGTTTGCTACAGTACCTTTGGAATTTTCTGGATTGTGTAAAATTCCAGCATAAGCACAGTAGAAAACTGGGCAAAATAACATTTCGAAAATTTTTGAAAATATTTCGAAAAAATCCGAAAAACACTAGTACCGAAATCTAAAAACTCAGCACAGTTCAGAAATTTCCAAAACACTTTCGAAAACATTCGAAAAACACCAGCACTGATTTTCCAAGATCAAAGCGGTTTGAAAATTTTTACAGTATTTTTGGAGTATTCTTCGGAGTTTGCTACTGTACCTTCAGAATTTTCCAAACAGTGTAAAATTCCAGCACGAGCATAGCAGAAAATTGGGCAAAAAAGTATTTCAGAAATTTTCAAAAATATTTTGAAAAAATCCAAAAAAAACATCACTACTAATTTTCTCAAGTTCATAGCGCTTGAAAATTTTCGAAGCACCTTCGAAAAATTCTGAAAAACACTAGTACCATTTTTCGAAAGTAAATGCACTTCAAAAAAAATCTGAACTTGATTTTAGAAAATTCTAAAAAATTTCAATACACAAATCCAAGAGAGAAAACCACTTCGATAAAGATTTTGTGCACCAAACTCATCCCTAGACATCAAGGTAACATTTCACTTAATAGTACGACTTTCCTACCAACTCAAGAGCAAATAGAAAAGTTATACCAATACGAATACCTTTACGCCATCTTCTTTCTTTGTCTTGATCAATGCTAATTTGGAATTTGGCTTGATGTTCATCAATTGATCACATCCTCTTGATTTTCAATATTTCATCTTATGCTTTTTCTTCACCAAGGGTTGATACTCAGCAACTTATGACATCCTCTAGCCTCGATTGGTTCATCGGTATTCGGCCAAGCACTTGCTCCTTCACCACTATGTCGGGTCCTTCGATGCCAAGCCTCCGTTTGCCCTTCTCCTATGCATGGTCTATCACGTAACCAAGTCTTGTCAATCATTTACCGTATCTTACTATCTTTCATCACTTGTAGTTTTGCATCACACTGAAACCACAATATATTATATATTCTTTTTCCTCATCGTCGTCGGCTCTTCATCGGACTAATCTCTTGCTTATACACTCAATAAGCGTATTAGTCCTTTAATCATTTATCATCAATTAACCGAAACTTAGTAGGGCATAAATGCTCTTTCACTTACATACGCTCCTCTCAATTCTATGAATGGGAAATTACTTACCTTTTGGCTTGGTTTATTTATAGATACCTGTGTATGTTTACTGACTATTGATGTCTCGACCAACCTTGCCATTAGTCCATAACCAGCACTGACATATTTGAGTTCCAAGCAGTACAAAATATACGTGAAATCATGTACGTACGTCTCACAAAACGTTGAAAACCTGATGAAACAAGATGCATGATGACGTAAATGATGACGAGTAGTCACCCCAGATTCGTGACAGAGAACGCACATGTATTCAAGCCATTTTTTACACGCGCCACTATAGAAAAGCTCATCATTAGACAGGCAACTAGAGGTATGAAATCAACCATCAGAGGTATAAAATCAATCGGATATTAGTCATTAGAGATGGGTGGTTTTCTCCCATTCTTATATATACCTTCTTATATTTGATATATACCTTTTTTTATAAACGAAGTTATCAAAACTAATGCTTAAGGTTGAAATAAGATTGAAAACTCATCTTTGTAAATATTAATAAATTTTTATTTCGTTTTTTAAGGTATAAATATATGTGTTAGTTGGGAGATATATATCTTCAGAATAGAGGTATGTATCTCGTAACTAATGACATCTATACCCCTATATACTTGTCAAGAATCAGAAAAGTTTTGTCGTTACCAATCATAAATTTATCTTCTAATAAGATTAATCAATTTATTTTTTTATCACTAAAACAATATGAAGGTATAAACCACTTTAAGAATGGGAGAATACCACGATGGGTATACTGTGGAGACCTTTTCAAATTTGGTACTGTGCCAAAATAGCCTTATCGGAGGTGTTTTTCAAGAGAGCAACCGTCTAGTATAGTACAGTTGAGATATTGTCATATTGGTGGATCAACCAATCACCATGCATCTGTTCTGCTTCTCTCTTTTGACAAATATGTAAAAAAAATATTATATGAAAGACGTGTGCACACACGCACACACACCACCACCAGGCATACTATAGGATCGAACATAAGAACCAAGCCAACCAAAAAAGGGTGAATGGTTGAAACACCAAAACTAAAAACTTTTAGCGAAAATAAAAGTTACGTTCAAACTTGACGAAGTTGCACTAGTCATACCGCTTAGTCGCCGTCGGTCTGACCGCAGCATTCCCACCGGTCAGACCACCTGCACACTGCTAGTTTGACTGTCGCCTTCTCGCCGGTTGGATCGCCTTCCTGCTGTCGGTTAGACCATCGCCACGTCGCCGGTTAGACCGCCCGATGAACTCCGGTCAAATCGTCGAGATCCAGAAAAACACGTATCAATGAAACTCTTGAAAGTAGATCAACTTTATTGCATCAATATGTGTTTACAAAGTGCATCTAAAGCACTCCTCTCTTAACTCTCGAACTAGAATTGAAACTTCGAAGCAAACCCTAATTTTTCTCTCCCAAAAAGTCGATATCATTCTAACCTTAACCCCTCATCTATTTATATCCATAACGTAGCTGCACCTAGCTACGAATCCAATTAGAACTAGCACTCCTAATCACATAGAAAACCTATCAAACCAGGAAAGACTCCAATTCAAATTTGACTTCTCTTTCCATACGCACACAACACCACGTGTATGTCATATGGAAACCTTCACCTCCATGTGCATTGTTCTCTAGCCTAAACATCTCATGTGATATCCTTGACCGTCTGTACCTCAACTTCTCCCAAGCCTATCCGATCCATCACCGGCTACCGTCCCATGGCCTCAAGCAACACCTGCACATAAACAACAAAGAAACTTGATATCCAAGTATAAGTTTGCATCAACTTAACTCACATCAGCACACAATAGTATCACATACGAATAGAAACCATCTAGAAGTCATAAACATTAAGCAATCAAAAAATTCCACGAAAACAACTTGAAACCGACTCTCTCCCGAAGTCTGTCGGTCTGACTATCAGGCTACCCGGTCAAGCCGTCTGGATACCTCTGGTCTGACTAGCATGCACCACCCGATCTGACTGACCAGTGCCAATCTGTTCATCGACAGAAAATACTATTCATCAAATTTTCCAAAACACTCACCTTTGACAATTTGTTCATCACATAGATTAAATCAACACCTTGATTTCATACATACCACACTACGTAACCTTGAATGTGCCCGCTAACAAACACTCGAAGAAACAGACGGCAATTGCAAATCTTTAACATCGCTATATTCCCTGTTCATACTGTAATCGTCGTGTGTGGAGTCATACATCGGTCTTCAAATGTTAGAACTGGTTGCAATGCCAGCCTTACCCAATAGTCTAAACAGAAACAAATCGACAGGGAGGAAAGGTGCATTTCCTGCAAGGTGTTTTCACATTTGTGCATGTTCCAATATATGATGGTTACACGAGAGCAAGAAATATATGTCTCAGATGGTCATATCTTTTTATCACAGACATGTTTTAAGATATATGCGCTTCTAAACTCTAACAAGGTTAGATTTAGATTTTTCTCGGTTTCCGTTAGCACACTTTTTAAACTACTAAAGCTTTATTTGGCAGCCTCTCTTCTCAACTCTTTTTCCCTGTGTTTCACGCACACGCATTTCAAACGGCTAAACCGTGTGTTTTTTGCAAAAAGTTTTTATACGAAAGTTGCTTTAAAAAATCATATTAATTCATTTTTTAAAAAAATAGCAAATGTGCTAATGAGTCGTTCTGTTTTTCGTGTGGAGAGAATAAATTCTCAACACAGGCTACCGAACAAAGCATAAATGATGTGTTTCATGCGAAAACTTTTTATACAGAAGTTACTTTAAAATATCAAATATATTTATTTATTAAGTTTATAATATTTAAACTTAATTAATTATATGCTAATGATTTTCTCGTTTTACGTGCGTCAACTTAATTTTTATCTTCTTAAGTTTTAAACATCACTGAACTCTTAACACTACCTGTCATAATAGGCACTCCCTTCAATTTTTTTTGTTTGACGATATCGAACATTTCAAACATTTAGGGATGGAGTTAGTATTGAATTCTTCTTTTACCAGGCAGTTCTTGGTTTTGTTCAGATTAGTTTCCAAATGATCCATAAACATTTTTTTACTTCTAGATAAAAACACATGATTAATGATCCTTCATAATGGTGGATACTTGATTTGGAGATACATTAGTCAAAGCTCAGCAGTAATTTAAGCATGTTTACATGAGTGATGAATAGTTGAAGGAAATGAAGTAGTTAGCTCTGCATAACCAAACTCGCACAGCAAGATAGTTGGAGACTCACGTAGGCTCTCTTCCAGGATGAGTGCATAGCTAGTGCTTCGCTTTGTTACACTTACTCCCAATGCATCATATCCCCATTCAAAGATGGGTTAACTTAGCTCCTGAATCTTGTAAGGCACTTTTTCTTGCCTCATCTTTCGTGTGTCCCTGAGTCAAATTTAAAAGATAATTATTCTCTTTCTCATGCTATTATCTCCCAACTCCATGTTTCCGCAAAATGGCCCAACAGATGAAACAAGACGAGACACTTTAGCAGCATCATTTCATCACATGTTTATAGCTGAACTCACTGCGTGTGGTAGCATATGCGAGCGTACGTCTTCCATATAATTGATTGAAAAAAAAAGAGAAAGGCACATCAGATTTATTTCTTTTTGTGGGGCTTCTCCAGGCTGAAGTACTAAACCTTGTTTTTCATATATTTTTTCTGCACTTGTTTCAACAGTAAACGTTGGCTCAGTCCATGAAAGGCTAAAACAACTGTAGTTGTAAGCCCAGCCCATTAACAATCACCGCATGGAAGCTGTCCCCCATCGCTCGACGGAAAACAATCTAATGATATATGCCGGCCTTAGTCTAGCTACACCTAACAAGGTAGAGTGTGTGTATATGCGTACATATGGATATGGGGAATTCACAAATATTCGCTTCATACGGTTAGTAAATGGGAGATAGCACACTAGGACCACCCTGTTAATGGCAAAATTTAGCAATTTTCGTTAGCAAGGCTGAGTTAGAGATAGAATTAACGCCGTGTTTTTAGTAGATTTGGTTGGTAAATATATTTGGTTTTAGTATTAGCTTCCGTGATAAGGAAGATTTATTTTGGTTTCTATTTTTTATATATAGAGTCCTGAACCGATGAAGTTGTATTGGAATCGGACTCAAACTAGTTAGCCGATCAGAGTTGTGTCTGAGCCGGAGTTGTATCAAGTAATTCACTCATTTGGGATAGAGCCCTGAGTGGATCCGATCGTAGTGGAATCGGACTTTATCTAGCATATGGGTATAAATATATACACCCAAAGTCCTTGTAAAAAAACAACAATTCAATATACAACTTTCGGCGTATCGCCAACTCTAGTTCTAGTTTCGACAAGTTCTTCTTTTCGAGATTAGGCTGCATCGGTTTCGATCTTCGGCGAGAAAATAAGTTTCGTCAACTTTGCTTGTATCAACGGAATTAGTACTTTCTTGGTTTAGTCCTATATACTAATTAAGTTGTTATTTCCGTTGCCTATCTGATATATCAGCTCTTTCTTATATCGCATCGTTGTCTTAATTAGATTTAATATATCAATCTCTCTGAATATTACCAATCGGTTGCTTCAAATTTATCAAGCGTACCATTAATCTTCAACTATCTTGGTTAAGTCCAATCTTTCAGGTTATAATTTGCTAGTTAGATTTGCTGAAGCCCATAGGTTTTAATCGTTGTTTCATCGGAGTTTCAACTGATGAGTTATCTAATTATCATTACTTAATATGTTGCATTGATCAATTTGTAGGATTCAATATAATCGACTAGTTGTTACTTTTATTATCTTCAATCTTATAGTTTCTCGGTTAAGTCCGATCTATTAAGATTGAGATTGTGGTTAATAATTATAAACTGCTGGTGATTATATTTCAATTTACTATGGTCAATGGTAGTTTATTTTCTTTATATAAAGTAATGATAAATGTAATTAGCTTTTGGTACATCGGCCCATATTCCGAAAGATATATAATTGTTTAGATCCTACTTTATTACTTTCAATCATATATTGTCTCGGTTTGGTTCGATCTATCAAGATTGTTTATAATAAAGTTAAAAGATTTACAGTTATATTTTATCTAAGTTTCGGCCGATGCTACTTTAATCTTGATTAATTAAATTCCATCGGTTATAGCTGATCGATTCGAAATTACTATTGACATTGACTGGGCACACGATACTATATCGGCCTTGTGGCTGATTGGCCCCACGATATAATCTTTTATTTTCTATCTTGTCAGTTGCAAGATCAAACTAAATAGCACGTCCTGAGCCCGATTTGATAGGACATGTAGTAAAGCTAAACAAATCTCTCAGTCCTTCATGCGTACGACGAATTTTGCGTCAACACACCCTTTAAACTTCCACTGTTATTTATCCTGTTGTACCAAGAAGGCATACAGACATGTCTCCAAGTCGGCACACCCTTTAAACTTCCACTATTATTTATCCTGTTGTACCAAGAAGGCATAAAGGCATGTCTCCAAGTCGGCACTTTCTTTGTTGTATAGAATGCATTTATAGGGACATGTGTGAATTCTTTTGTTCTCCAACATAATATATCTTTTGCTCCATGTGTTTTCGATGTTGTTTCTTCTGGAAGCAAGTATTTTAGTAGCTAAAACAATTATATAAAACTCTTGTCATACCTTTTATTACTTGTCTTTTAACTTCATAAGCTTCATAAGCTCAAAGATAGTATACTGGGTACAGAGATGGAACAAACATGAGTACATGACATCTTTATCATGTCCTTATTTGTCGATCGATTGACAGGGACTGCAACATTCGTAGGATCTTGCTCTTCATACTTGGTCTAATAAGTACAGGAGCAAAGCTATAATTTAAGCATTAGGGAGGGTGGCCACAAGACCAAAGTGTAGGGGAGAACCCTCTAGCGACTTGTGGATGGCAATGTGGATGCTCCTGAATCTCACACACACACACACACACACACACACACACACACACACACACACACACACACACACACACACACACACACACACACACACACACACACACACACACACACACACACATATATATATATCCCCCCTATTTCTGGAAAACCGATGGTGCATTTCATATTTTTATAGCTGAACCCACTGTGGCTGTGTTCGGCATGTGTAGTTGAGAATTAATTCCTCGCGTACGTAAAACGAAACGATTCATTAACACATAATTAATTAAATATTAGCTATTTTTTTAAAAAATAGATTAATGTGAATTTTTTGAGAAACTTTCTCATAGAAAATTTTTGTAAAAAACATACCATTTAGTAGTTTGAAAAGCATACGTGTGAAAAACGAGACAAATGAGTTGGAAAAAAAAGGAAAGAACACAGCCTGTGCGTGTGGCAGTGTGAGTCGTCCATATGATTAATTGAAAAAAAAAAGACACATCTGATTTATTTCTCTCTATATGGATTCTCCAGACTGAACCTGTTTTTTTTATTTACATTTTTCTGAACTTGTTGCAACAGTAAGCCTTTGCTCAGCCCATCATTAGGGCAGCTCCTGAATCACTGGTAGCAATTCTTGACATGAGTCACATGACAATTCTTTTTCTTCGCACACACTTCCTATTGCCTCGTCCCTTATATGCCCACCGAGTGAAATTCAAAAGTTAACTGTTCTCTTCCTCATGCTATTTTCTCCCAACTCCCCCCTATTTCTGGAAAACCGATGGTGCATTTCATATTTTTATAGCTGAATCCACTGTGGCTGTGTTCGGCATGTGTAGTTGAGAATTAATCCCTCGCGTACATAAAACGAAACGATTCATTAACACATAATTAATTAAATATTAGCTATTTTTTTAAAAAATAGATTAATGTGAATTTTTTGAGAAACTTTCTCATAGAAAATTTTTGTAAAAAACATACCATTTAGTAGTTTGAAAAGCATACGTGTGAAAAACGAGACAAATGAGTTGGAAAAAAAAGGAAAGAACACAGCCTGTGCGTGTGGCAGTGTGAGTCGTCCATATGATTAATTGAAAAAAAAAAGACACATCTGATTTATTTCTCTCTATATGGATTCTCCAGACTGAACCTGTTTTTTTTATTTACATTTTTCTGAACTTGTTGCAACAGTAAGCCTTTGCTCAGCCCATCATTAGGGCAGGACTTAAGTTGGGTTAATTAGGCCGTAATGAAGGCCTGAAACAACCAAGTTTGGAGCCCAGCCTATAAACCCCACTATAAACCATCATCCCAGCCCAATTAACGCTGGGCCCCACCACTTGGCGGGAAACGCTTCCCTCGTTCCCGCCATTCCCCCATCTTCCCGCCGCCGCCTCCCGCCATTTTACCCCGCCTCCCCGCTTTCCAATCTCCCTCTCAATCCCCTCTTCTCTCTCTCTCTCTCTCTGCGCGCGCGGAAGCCATGGCGTCTCGCGGCGGCGGCGACGGCAATTCCCCTCCTCCCTGTAAGATCCAATCGCTCCCTGTCGTCACAGATCGCGATTTTCTCTTGTTTGCTGTGCCGATTTTCGATGGGAAACATCTCACTCTTTGGGTTGGTTTTGCAGCTGTGTCGTCGCCGGATGTGCGGCCGTCGAGCCCTCTCCCGGCAACCAACTCCTCCCCGCCTCAGTCGGGGCGACGCGGCGGGGGGCGGCGGCGGCGGGCTCCGCCAGCCCGTACCCATCGTCCCCGTCCCTCGGCGGGTTCGAGACGCCGCCGCACCCGGGCCGCCGCACGCCCTCCGGCGCCGCGGCGGCGCGGCAGCAGCGGCAGAACTGGACGGGGCGATTCCCGCCGACCCCGTCCACACCCATGTCCACTGACGACGTCCCGCTCTCCTCGGAGGCCGGGGACGAGGACACCCCCGAGACCGACGGCGGCGGCGGCGCGGGCGCCGACGCCACGCCGGTGTTCGTCTGGGGCACCAATATCAGCGTGCAGGACGTCAACGCCGCCATCCTGCGGTTCCTCCGCCACTTTCGGGACCCGCGCGACGCCGGCCGCGTCGACCCGGTCATGGACGAGGGCAAGTACATGCGCGCCATCCACCGCATCCTCGAGCTCGAGGGCGGGGAGTCGCTCGACGTCGACGCCCATGACGTGTTCGACCACGACCCCGACCTCTACGGCAAGATGGTCAGGTATCCGCTCGAGGTGCTCGCCATCTTCGACATCGTGCTCATGGACCTCGTTGCGCGGATCGAGCCCCTCTTCGAGAAGCACATCCAGACCAGGATCTACAACCTCAAGTCCTCGGTTTGCTTGAGGAATCTCAACCCTTCTGGTGATTGCACACTGCTTTGCTTCTCGAGCTACTTGTGGTTAGCAATTCTTTTATATGATTTCTGATTTTTGCGTTTTGTTGCAGATATCGAGAAGATGGTGTCCATCAAGGGTATGATAATTCGGTGCAGCTCGGTCATTCCAGAGCTCAAGGAGGCTGTGTTCCGCTGCTTGGTTTGTGGGTTCTACTCCGAGCCTGTCATGGTTGATAGAGGTATATCAGAACTAATCTGGATATCTTTTTCACACTATGCATTCCATGCTCTTTTTTTAAGTTAAACTTCAGGTGTTCAATTAATCAGATTATGAGCCTTAATTTTGTTCATCAGATTGGGAGCCTTAATTTTGTTCGTTGTGAGTTACATATTGACAACTCATTGTTAACTTTATTTGTACAAATCATTCTTAACATGAAAGATGATAAATTCAAACTTCATTTGACATGTTATATGTCATTACTCCTATCATTTATGCATTTTCTTTTATTTTTATTGCAAAACTTTTCATTTTGTTGGGATACACAACATTTAGGAATTTTATTTATCATACCACATTGTTGAGGAAATGATAAATAGTGATACTAATTGAGTACGCAAATCAAACATTCATACTGCTATTGTCCAATCCAAGACTCCGACTAATGTCTGTCTGTCATAAAGTAACATTTTGCACTACGGTAGTATTTGTAAGTAAAAACATACTTATGTTCTTAATTTACATTATATTCTAGTGGTTGAAGTTTCAAGAGATTGGTCATGCAGATCCTATGAGAACACATTAGTGGGAATAATGACTAAAACTCCATCAGTTTCTATTGTTTTATCGTGAAACTAATTCACTCTATTTCTTAGGGAGAGTTACTGAGCCGCACATCTGTCAGAAAGAACAATGCAAAGCTACAAACTCTATGACTCTTGTGCATAACCGATGCAGGTAGCTATATCCTACTTGTAATCCCTTTTTCATTATAGGATTTTTGACAGATATTTAGTCCTGACCTTTGGATCGAACATTTTATTTGTAACTAGGTTTGCAGATAAGCAGATCATAAAGTTGCAGGAAACACCAGATGAGATACCAGAAGGTGGCACTCCACATACTGTTAGTGTCTTGATGCACGATAAGCTCGTAGATGCTGGAAAGCCTGGAGACAGGGTTGAGGTTAGCAATGAAATTTTTTTTGGTCATTAATACAAGAAAATACTTTGGTTTGTGGTTACTTATTCACATTGTAAAAATCTTGATTTTCTTTGACTTATAGATAACTGGGATATACAGAGCCATGAGTATTAGAGTTGGCCCAACTCAGAGGACAGTGAAGTCGATTTTCAAGGTAGAGGATGTGCAATGTTATCCTACTTGCTATCTTAAATTCCTTTTCTGCACAGGAAAAAAGTTTTAAATTATCTACTCGAGCATCATCTAACAGTTTGCTTTAATCAGACATACATTGATTGCCTTCACATAAAGAAGACTGACAAGTCTAGACTTCATGTTGAGGACTCCATGGATGCTGATAACCCCAATGCTAATAAGACAACTGAAGATGATTTTCTCACAGATAAAGTATCCCTCAATCACCATACCTCTCTGGAGCAGCACTATGTGTAAATGTGTTTAACACTGTCCTTTCTGTACTACAGGTTGAGAAATTAAAGGAGTTGTCAAAGTTGCCAGATATATATGACAGATTAACTAGGTCATTGGCTCCAAACATATGGGAGCTGGATGACGTTAAAAGGGGCCTCCTTTGCCAGGTAAGATCATCTAATATCAAACTATCAGTTTGAAAGTTTTTGCAATAATAGCCTAGTATAACATGCTCTTACTGTTGTCCAGCTTTTTGGTGGAAATCCTCTGAGACTTCCCTCTGGAGCTAGTTTCCGAGGCGACATCAATATTTTGCTTGTTGGTGATCCTGGAACAAGTAAATCTCAGCTTCTCCAATACATGCACAAACTGTCTCCCCGTGGCATTTATACAAGTGGCAGAGGAAGTTCAGCTGTTGGCCTTACTGCATATGTTACCAAGGATCCTGAAACTGGTGAAACTGTAAGTCTACTATGAATCCTTTATTGTCACAACTTAATTTTAATTCGTTTTATATGTAATGTAATCTGATTGATGACTTTTATATGTAATGTAATATGCTTGATGGCTTCAATGATGACATCTCATTTCAGGTTCTTGAGAGTGGAGCACTTGTTTTGAGTGACAAAGGTGTTTGTTGTATTGATGAATTTGATAAGATGTCTGATAATGCTCGGAGCATGTTACATGAGGTCTGTTGAAATGCTGCACCCCAAATTTGTATCTCATAGTATTATTTAGTCAATGCTAAATTGTCCATTGCAAAATATTGCAGGTGATGGAACAACAGACTGTCTCCATTGCCAAGGCTGGAATAATTGCATCTTTAAATGCCAGAACATCGGTTCTAGCATGTGCAAATCCTACTGAATCACGTTATAATCCAAGGCTCTCAGTGATTGACAATATTCATCTTCCACCAACACTGCTTTCAAGGTGAGTGCAATGCAAAGTGAATGAGTGAATTCTCAGGGCAAGCAGATCAGTAATAGAAGTATTTTAACTCTGGTCATTTTTTTTGTCAGGTTTGACCTCATTTATCTGATATTGGACAAGGCAGATGAGCAGACTGATAGACGCCTGGCTAAGCATATTGTTTCGTTGCATTTTGAGAATCCAAATGTACAACACCACAATTCCTTTACTTCCTGAAGTTTGTACCTTTTTTACTTATTTGATATAAACTGCTAACCGTCTTGCAAATCAGAACACTGTTGTTAGCTTTTGCCTATTTCTTTTTTTTTTGCGGGGAAGCTTTTGCCTATTTCTTATTTGTTGTGCATTCTTTCTGCTAAATAGATAGAGGAGCTCGAGGTCTTGGATTTGCCAACACTTGTAGCCTACATAAGTTATGCAAGGAAGCATATACAACCACAATTATCTGATGAAGCTGCAGAAGAATTGACTCGTGGCTATGTTGAGATGAGGAAAAGGGGAAACAGCCCTGGTAGCAGAAAGAAGGTAGTGTAGACTTTTTAATATGATCTTTTTAGCCGTTAAATGGTACAAATGACTGATGCTTTTCTGCTTATTGTATAGGTTATAACCGCGACAGCTCGACAAATTGAGAGCTTGATTCGGCTCAGTGAAGCACTGGCCCGAATGCGATTCTCAGAAGTGGTAATGATCATTCCTGATTCCTAGTTACTTCTTGTCATGGCTTCATAGCGTAATTGTGGTTAGTTTGGTCTGTTGTGAATCATGATTTCGTTCTTACTTTTTACAGGTAGAAGTACGAGATGTTGTAGAGGCCTTCAGGCTTCTTGAAGTTGCCATGCAGCAATCGGCAACAGATCATGCAACTGGTCAGATAAATTTGCTTCACTCTGTTTCCTATGCAATTTTTTCTTGTAACCATCACTTAACATGCTGACATTTTTATCAATCAATCAATCACTAAAGGTACAATCGACATGGATCTTATCATGACTGGAATATCTGCGAGCGAAAGGCAGAGGCGGGACAATCTCGTTGCAGCAACCCGCAACCTTGTGATGGAGAAAATGCAGCTTGGAGGGCCCTCAGTGCGAATGATTGAGGTAAAGAACCTTCAATTAGTGTCCTTTGTTCTCATTATTGTTTGCCAAACCAGTGGACTAAGTTATTCTTCCTGATCGATTTCACAGTTGCTGGAAGAAATTAGGAAGCAGAGCTCTATGGAAGTTCATTTGCATGATGTAAGTTGGAGATCTTGTTTGCATTGCTTGCATTGACCTGATACCCTGGCAGGCTCTAACCCATTCCTGAATTTTCATCTCCACAGCTTCGCAGTGCTCTTGGCACTCTGATGACCGAGGGCGCCGTAGTCATCCATGGAGACAGTGTCAAGAGGGTCTGATGTCTTATTATCTGCGATCTCTGGCTAATGTTCGATCCGTTGTTAGAGTTCTCAATTGGAGACTGCTTACACATCGGGCTTCAATGTCTGACTGTATAATTTTTTAGATAATGTTTCTTGCTACGGTTGCTTACATGAAAACAAGCTAGTGTTAATCGAAGTTGTAATGTAATGCATCAGTTTCCTTCTAGTCAACTGTATGTAGGAAAAATTATTCATATTTGTATTTGTTCTACACATTCAGTTTCCAAATAGTTCTACCAGTATTAGGCTGTTAGCAGGGAAGCCCTGTTTTGTGGTGGGCTTATGCTAGCGCGCGTACGCTGAATCTGGTATTAATCGTACGCTATATGTGTCGTTGGGACTAAAATTTTAGAGGTTTTTTTGGATTAGTTCAATACTCGTGAAATTTCATAAAATTTCTGATGAAAGTAAATTAATTTTATAAATTAATCATGACATTAAACATATAAACTAGCAGAACCAAATCATACGATCTAGACATATATACGAGATGACTACACATGAACAAATCGAACATACAAAACATAAAAAACATCTCGATGATTCTGGTTCTGTGGAAACGTATAGACAATTTTGGTTCTGACCGTTGCGAAAGACCAGCGAGCAACCACGCAAAGAGTTTTCCAACAAACTTTATTAGCGCCTTTTCTCGATGCATGCTCTCGCAATTATCGGTGCATGTCCATGAGCGGAACGGAGTACGATGACATGGTATAGAGGAGAGGCAAACCCTAAATTGTTTTTCATGTGTGTTGCATGGAGATGATGGTTCGGTTTATACAGAGATAATAGGGCGCATGATCAAGACGTCTGAACAATCTCCACAACATGTAATCGAACCGGATAAGTCATCCGTAACCTATCCGGACTTCATGCCGATCCACGCACTAGATAACTCGGTCTGTTCCCAAGACCTAGGTTTCCAAAAAAAGAAAACAAACACCGACTTTTGCAGCACGTATCCTATCCGGACTACATGCTACTCCACGCACTAGATAACTCAGTGTTTCCAAAAACTATTCCAAAAACAAACACCGATTTTTGCAACAAGATAAAACTACAAAAGAAAGCCATGTTTACACAAGCATGAGGAAGAGCCCATTTTTGTAGACCATTCACGCGCATAACGCATACGAGCCACCCGAGCCTAGCCAGGTGAGGCAAGCGCGCACACGTGTTCCTATAGTTCTCTCTATTACACATGTCTCAAGTGGCTAGAAAAACACCCTCTCCTCTCTTTTAAGAAGATCTTACTCTCCTAGAATAGACAAGATGATATTAAAGGTTTACATATAACTACTTTCCATGAGGTGGGGCTTTGTGATTTTCCTAAAAATTATTTTTCATATGGACTAAAGCCCATCCAACAATTCCAACAAGGTTCTCGATTCTAACGGTGGAACGAAGGCAATCAGATTATCATGTTTGATAGATGGGATATTTCTAGCATTTATCATTTATCTTAAATAAATTCACTTCTCAATTTGTAAATTAAGAAGTTTTATTTCTTAAATACTGCTGTAAACTTTAATTGAAAGTCCATCTAACACTTGAATTTTAAAATCGGATATAAATCATCCCAAACTATACAATTACATTCATACAACACTATAAGGTGGTTTTGCAAAGTAGTTTTTATGTAATTTACATATACGTTGGATGACTACATGACATATGCATTAAATGTATATGTTGTTACTCAAAATTCCTCATTTAAGCTTTCAAATACGTAAAACTATTGTCCAAAACCATTTTAGGGGATAACATGAATGGTAGTGTAAAGTTTGAGGGTTGGAAGTTTGGTTTTCAAGTTAAAGTGTTAGACGGACTTCTATCTAAATTGTAGGAGGCTCTATGGACTTTTTTTCCTTTCTTAAATGCATCTTAACTAATACTACCAAGACATCACTACCACTTTCACGTTATATTAATCGCATCGGACAAATGAAGTTGTTTTGCAAATTGCAACCGAGTAAGTACTTAGAAGAAATATTTCAAAAAGAAAATAGGTAGAAAACAAATTCGTCCTGAGGTCGATTGAAGCTAACAATGGTTTAGCTGCATGTGGGGAAAAGAACAAATGTGGACCTTCGAAACTATTTCCAAGACCTATTGATGTGAATGAATTTGGTTGGCATCAGGTTTTGCAAAAATAAATAAATAAATAATAAATAAATAAAAAGGTTGGCCTCAGGAAACTAAAGTCCAAAATAAAATAGTACAAAGAGAAGGACAATAGGGAAAACTTGACTGTACATGTTTGCTTATATCTTGCCATGGAGGGAACTGTATGGGCATAGGTTTTGATCGAGCTCTAAAACTTTTACAGGTAGGGCTGCATTCTTATTTTGGATCTATATATCAAACTATAACTTCATTTCTGACAGCATAGACACTTAGCTAAATTTACATTTACTTATAATTAGATGCAATCGATAAAAATGAGAATTATAGTTAGTTCATTAAACTCTATCTAGCTTTGATGAAGAAAATTAATAAAAACCAAGATGCAGCTCGATCTTTATATATATGTTTGTACAGTACTGGGATTAGTGTGCCCATGCGTGTGCGAATGTCAACGATTATACTATGTTTTTTTTAAAAGGAAGAAGTCAATCGATCACAGCCGACCAATAAATAATAGAACTGCATTTTCTGTAGTTTTTCTTCCGATTAAATTACTTCATCTGTAAGAAATTCTCGTGAAACGGTTAGATGAAATTTTTCATCTTCGTGCCACGTTTTTTAAACTGCTAAACGGTACGTTTCGTACGAAAACTTTATATACAAAAGTTGCTCTAAAATATTAAATAAATTTATTTTTCAAGTTTATAATAATTAAAACTCAATTAATCATACGTTAATGTCACCTCGTTTTACGAAAACACTTAATCTTCATTTTTATTTTTATTTTCATCTTCATAAAGTTAAAACAGGGCCATAGCCTATATAGAAGTTGATTTATTTAAGACTAGCATTGAACCGTACGTAACAACTGTTAGCGACATAACATGTCAGTTATCTATGCAGTGCCATCCACTATATATCATGCATGCATATATGGTTACAAATCGATTACGAACGACCGATCGAGTGTGACAGAGGTAGACCCCAGTGATCCATATGCAAAGTCAACACTAACAAACACTGATAAATTAACATGCAGATGGAAGCTAGCTAAGCTAGCGATCGAGTTCGCAGCGAATCATCCAATTAGGCCAGCTAGGCAAGCTAGCTAGCTAAGAGCAAAGATAATTAATAGAGCTGATTATATTTAACAACTCACCCATATAATAGTTAATGATAAATACATATTACACCAATCAATATTTTATCACAGCTTATTCTTTTATAAGAACTTTCAAAGCTCGTGCTATAGCTGACTTTAGATCTGTAGATCTGACCTTTTTTCTCTTTTTTCTTTTAACTCAACATAAATATAATATGACAACTCTTTTATACCTCGTTTATATATCATGTACCTACTCTAATGCTGCTTTTCATGCAATTTACACATGACAGCTCCCCATGAGAAGGACGTGCTAACAGGTTGGTTACGTATCATGCATATGTTGCTCGTTTGATCGTACGTGCGTGAGATGTCCTACATTGATCTCTCTATAATCGAAGTCAATCAATCAAATCTCGATCTGTAAATTGATCCATCAATCGCGAGCACATGCATGTATGTTTCTGTGTCGATCGTCTCGAAAAGTTTAAATAAGTTGTTGCGTGTCAACAACCCCTCGATCGACAGCAACAGTACGTAATTCACGTACTCCTACATAGTACAGTACACGTATATATGACGCACGTTAATTTTATTGTGGTGTGAATATATATACGTGTCAATTAATACGTATTAGTATCAGCTAGCTATGAGAATATGTGATGTTGTTGTTTCTGAATATACGTGTCAGTACTGTTATTATGGAACAGTGAGTGAATAATTAAGACGTACACCGTCGTCACGAGGATTAATGGTCGATATCTTGCATTTATACTCCCTCCGTTTCTTTCTATTTGTCACGAAGCACTATTCACATTTACACTTTAACCATTTATTTTTTCAATTTTTTTCTAAATACTTAAATGAATGCTATATTATCGAAGTGTATTACATACTTAACATAAGTATTAAAACTTCATTGATCATAATTTAATTATTTAAAAATTATTATTAGTCAAAATTATAACAGTGCTGATTAATAGTCGCAATTATAAAGGAATGGAGGGGTATACATGAACATCGATGAAACAACCGACGATGTACGGTTGAAGCGTGTGGCATATGCCATCATCCAACAAAGCCCAATCGCCCATCGACATGTTATACATTTTTTGACATGCACGTATGTACATCAGTACATTACTGTTGCGCCAAAAACCCGTACAGAACGACGAGCTAGCTATATAATTTCTCCGTCTAAAAAAACCAACTTCTACCTATGTCCAAATATATATATATAAACAGAAGTAGATATATTTTTGAAGCGGAGGGAGTATTTCATCTGTTCCAAAAATAGATCAATCATAGTAACGATGTGACGTATCCTAATACGACAAATCTAAATAGCTATCTATCTAGGATGTGTCATACTTTTATAAAAGTTAATTTACTTTGAAACGAAGGGAGTAGCACTGTATGCCCTCTAGTAGCTCTAGTGCCAGGATGACATAAGGCCGTATGGCCCAGAGTTTTTTTTAGAAATAATACTTTTTTAATAGATAATTGTAAAAATAGAGGTCGATTGAATGAAATTGCAAGTTTAGCACCCCATCGAACAACCAAAGTTCGACAGGGGACATATCGAACTGCGACAGTTCGACAGGATTGGCGAGCCCAAGCAAATAGCGATGAACAGTGTCAAACAGTGTTTCATATCGAACTTTCGAAGTTCGACAGGCCCCACATGAATAGTACAAACAGTGTCAAAACAGTGATTTTTCTTTTTTTAAAAAACATTTTATCCCCCTGTCGAACTGCCGCAGTTCGACAGACCCTCGACGGGGACGAACTGCCACAGTTCGATATGTCCCCTGTCGAACTTTGGTTGTTCGATGGGATGTTAAACTTGCAATTTCATTCAATCGACCTCTATTTTTGCAATTATCTATTAAAAAAGTATTATTTCTAAAAAAAATTCGTATGGCCCGTACAGGTCTGACTGTGGTTTATCTCTTTCATGATTATTTGAGATGAGATGTTTAATGCTAGTTTCTGATTTATTTTTATATTTAACGTCGCTGACTTTTATATCTACTTTAATTATTTATATTATTAAAATATTATGTTATTATTATTATTTTTATTTATTATCCCATTAAAGATACTTGAATTAACCATAACTTATTTTTTTTCATATTTATATGAAAAGTTTAAATGTGATCAATGATCAATATGTAAAAAAAAATAAACTACATCACACATATATAAAAAAACTGTGGAGAGTATCTAGCATATTTTTATAAAGAGTGAGAATATAAAATTTGACAGTATTTTGGACAACAAACTTTCAAATATAAATAGGATATACTTGGAGTGTGTAGCTACATTATAACTATTTGCAGCTATAATGTAGTTTATATTTAACTCGTATATAATTGAAAAAAAACCATGTTGTGGTAGGTTGGCTAGTAGCGCAGGCATCCACCTATTAGGTTGCCTGTTTGACTCCCCGCTCCCAAGCGCATCTGAGAAATTTTTTGTCCTCCTTGAACGAATCTCGAGCCAATCCGACAACTTAGGTGCTGTTTGGATCCAGGGACTTATTTTTAGTCCATGTCACATCGGATGTTTGAATAATAATTAAAAGTATTAAACATAGACCAATAATAAAACTAATTGCATAAATGAGTGCTATTTTGCGAGACGAATCTAATGAGCCTAATTAATACATAATTAGCACATGTTTACTGTAGCATCACATCGGCTAATCATGGATTAATTAGGCTCATTAGATTCGTCTCGCAAAAAAGTCTAAGGTTATGAATGGGTTTTATTTTTAGTCTACGTTTAATACTTCTAATTAGTGTACAAACATCCGATGTGACAGGGACTTAAAAAAAGTCCCTGGAAACAAACAGGGCCTTAGAAATTTGTAAGTTTTGACAGAGAAAAACAGTTGACTTACCAATTCCCATTTTTATACGCTAAATTTGAGCGGAGATAAAGTACACTTATACACTACGTCGGATCAGATCACTTGTGACGGACCATAACCCTCACCTTTGACAGGTTTGACCCTAATCAGAGATTAGTGGTCACTAATGACTTCAGTCATCTTTGACGGGCGACGGACCGTTAGAGGTAACAGTTACCTCTAACGGGCTAGTATTTTTAGGCTCGTCAGTGGTGAGGGTCTTCACAAGCCCATAAGTGGTTGCAACCCGTTGTTGGCGCAGAATTTCGACCCGCCAGATGTCAAAACGGGTTCCACGTTACTACGGCGGCCTGGGAGATCTGCTTAACTCCAGTGTAGGTCCAATGGCTTGCCTAGGTGCGTGTAGGGCGTGCCAGTTGATTTAATCTGCAATCAATAAGAATAAACAAGTAAACCATGTTAGCAGACGATGGCCGATCGGCCTATAGGCCGATGTCGTATCGTGAGGGCCTAGCCGATAGGGCAAAGTTGTATCGGCCTACTTGAAGTTATAATAAAATAAAATTAAAATACAGATCTAATCTCATCGACCTTCATCAACATGTTTATGTCGATTTAATGACATTGGCCGATGAAGGATGTAAGAAGTAAATACACTAGTTAATACTCTAGTGCAAACTTATATGAACCAATCGGCCGATATAAGTATATTAATCACAGAGAAATCCTGAAATCAATCTATGATAAATACATTTATATCTGTCGATCTACCCATACAAGTGGCAAATACATATGAAAACATGAAGTAATCACATGTATTAGGTAAGACCGGCTGAAATCCCGGCACTATCCTTAATTACGATCGAAAACAGGCTTTGAATTAGATCTCAAGATACGACTAAGGTCGATAGCAACTCAAAGTGTGAATTGAGACTTAACACAAAGAAAATCAAGCTGTCGATCGCTTTTGGGGATGGTAGATGCTTTAGATGATCTAGACAAGCAAGCTAATTCGACCATTGTCGGCAATAAACCCTAAAACGAGTTAATCGCTGACGAGATGAAATTAGAAAGCCAGATGAAGATTAGCTAAAACATGATAAATGACGATCACATCATCAGGGCTCAACGTGTCTAAAGCGACACGCTAGCCCCGACGATGTAGATCGTCGGGTACGAGTTCTTACTTCTGCTCTGGGGAAGCAAGAACTCGCCGGAAGTTAACCTCTTGCGAGGGTGGCGATGCACCAGAAGTAGATTGAAATTGTGTTGTTTATTGTTGAATTGAGAGAGAGTTTCTATGTACAGACTACCGGGATATTTATACCCGTGATTTACAACATTGTCCATGTAGGACACGATTTTATCTCTAACTAACAAACAAGTCCTTATGGCGGACTCTTGCCATTTATTAGATCGAATCTACTTTAACTTCCTAATTAAGAAATATGATTGCCTAAAACCGAGCCTTATCTCTATCCGGCAATCTCCTTTGAAGCTTAACTCAAACCCAAACCGAGCCCACGCTGCCTCCATCAGCCTCCTGCTTCTATCGGCCGATGGCCACATTCAACCCGCATCGGCCGATATAGCCCCTCTGATGACACTCCACCTGGTCCGATGCGCCGCTGAGCCCGATACGGAACTTGGTCCGACTCTGGCTTGGTCCGATAGCGCAACTGATTCGACTCACATTGCTCCTTCTTCTCTGCGTCGGTTTTCTCTTTCCTCTCCGAGTAGATTACGAAAATATGCTGTTAACACCCGTCAATGGTGAGACACCTGTGATGGGTTTAAAGTTCATTGCCCGTTAGAGATAATACCATCTCTGACGAATGTACCTTGGCGCCCGTCACAGGTGACTCATCTCTGAAGGATTGTAGAAGAGGGCTATCACAGCTAAGGTCACCTGTGATGACCTTTGTTTATCACCCGTCAGTGATGAGGTAATTTTGAAAAAAATAATTTTATAATATTGCCTAGCCTCAGGATTTGCTAGCCACGCTCTCTAAAAAACAGAACATCACATTATCCCAGCCCAGATTCATCCCAAATCACATATTCCCCAGTTAAGCACAGATTCAGCCCAAAATTGTCGTCATACACACATGCATTTCAAATTCTCACAGAAATTACATAGACAGTCACAATCGCACCGCACATTCCCAACTCACATTTCTTTTGAGCCTATGAAGCCACAAATTTACCCAATTTCTTGACTTGCACATGAAGTTGCAAACTTACCCACGTTTTTTGTAGCCTATGCCTTTTGAAGAATAACGATGACCTGTCATTTTAAAAAAGAAAAAATAATTGAACAATACAATGTAGTAAATAATGAGTAGATGTAAGGCGTATTAATCAAAGGAACTAATTACAAATAACTCAGTAAATAAGCGATTGCATATATGAAATTTGTGATGATTTGACTAACCAAGGAATACGAGGTGCCTATTAATCTACATCAGATTATCAAAAAATGATAGAATATGAGGTCCGAGAGGTGCCAAGGTGTCTTAGTCGGTTCTATGAATGCACTAACCCAATCAAACCAACTTGGCCCCCTAAGGACCTCATATTCTATGATGATTCGATAACCAAGGAACTAACTACACTTTACTTACTAAATAGGCGATTGCATATATTAATTTTATGATGATTTGATAACCAAGGAACCAACTACATCAATATCCTATTAAACTACCTCAAATTATCAAAAACTGACGGAATACGAGGTGCTGGGACTCCCAAAGTGTCTTAGTCAGTTCTGTGAGTGCACTAATCCGAGTAAACCAACTCGGGACCCTAAGCACCTTCCGTTTTGTGATGATTTGATAACAAATGAACTAATTACAAATAACTTACTAAATAGGCGATTGGTTATATGAATTTTGTGATGATTTGATAACCAAGGAACTAACTACATAGATATCCTATTAAACTATCTCAAATTATAAAAAAAAGACAGAATACGAGGTGTTGTGTGACCCGTGTTGTCTTAGTTGGTTAGTGTACACGCTAATCCGACCTAACCAACATGGACTGCTCAACACCTCCTATCCTGTGATGATTTGAATAACAAAGGATCATATTATAGTAAACTACCTCATACTAACTACAAATAATCTTACTAAATACATATTGTAGTCGAATCCTTTCAATTATCAAAAAATGACAAAATACGAGGTTCTCAATGACCTAGAGTGTCTTAGCTGGTTAGTGTATGCACTATATCTACCCAAGCCAACTTGGGTCCCTAAGAACCTCACATTTTGTGAGTATTTGATAACCAAGGAACTAAATACAAATACTCTTAGTAAATAGACGATTGCATATATGAAAGTAAATAACATTGTCTTCCACAACACAGAATCACACTTGTTACATCACAGAAAAAAATGTTTAGTTTACAAGACCACATCAACAGTTCGACGAGCTAATTACAAAATGCTCCTTTCTTGTTCATGATTTCGCTACGAATGAAGGCACAAATTTCACCTCTAATAGCAGGGGGGTTGATGGCGCTAATTTTCCAGTCAGCTGTAGCTCTTTGTTCAATAAGATAGAGGTTAGTACGTATAGAGGAATGATGTTAGTTTCGAAATCGTCGAATTGGCATTGAGCACAAACCTCAGGGTTGGAATCGTTCACCTATTTCAACAATGTCAACATGTGGTGGCACACGTGGGAACCATACTGGTCTCCGATCTGTTGCACGTACTTGAAATCGGTGTCATGATACAGGTCATCCTTGCCCTCTATGCCTGCTTCCCTTTGCATCATATGGTTCCCAAGCCCTATTTATGGCATCGGTGAGTGTAGTGAAATTGTACTTTTTCACCCTATTGGAGTTAAGGTAGTAAAACCCTATTCCATTTAGGTACCATGACCAACAGAATCCAGTGGCGCCTGCTTGGTGGTTATGTAACATTAGTAATAAGAATCCCCTAAAATAATCTAGATGAATGGTATTGTCTCCTTACTCTTGATTGTGTGCACACATGATGTACTCCTTGCCTTGGTGGGCCCATAAGCATCGGTTCACGTACTCAACCACATCATCTACTTTGGTATGGATGTTTAGCTCGTTGATCATCATTGGATCTAGGAATCCAACGTGGTTACCAGTTCAACGAGCTTCCAGCCAACACAACCTGAAGACAAACAGTACATATTAACATTAATTTAGGAAGAAATTACTAGCAAATCACACGGAGGTACGGTGCACTTACAATGAATAACATTTAAGAAGACCCGTGTCGAGCTTCCGAATCCTAAATAGATCGAAGAGGTCATCAAAGCCTGCAGTAATACAGGCCCTAGTCGATAGGAACGGCTGGTGGTCGTGATGTCTAATTATAGCGGACTCCCTATTTTTTCACTTGGCATTGCTTAGCTTTATTTACTGTTTGTGCAGTTGTCGACACGCAATACCCATTACAGCTAACACATTGTGCTCCACCAAAGGCATGCCTAGTACAAACTGCGCAGGCACACGCTGCTTTTGGGCTACTGGCTCCATCTCCAGGACCTTCCCCTTGCCTTTAGCATGATTCCGTTCAGCTTTCTGTCTCTTGACAAGTGGTGGGGAGCTATCGGCCTTGCGTGTGGTCTTCAAGGTGGCAGCTATATTAGCCAAATCCATGCAACGTGCCCCGGGTGAATGTGGTTCCGTCATTGCTGGTCCATGAGGAGCTTCAATTGATAGTTGAGACTTAGGAGGAGTACGTTTCATCGGTCGACTTGGACGAGGAATCACTTTTACAATAATATCTGCCTTGGGCCATTGTATGTACGTCTTGTGCGCATCACTCAAAGTAAGAATTTCATCGTTCGGGGGCACAGGCAATGGATACGACAGCCAGTTGGGCATGACCGAATTGATTGACACCTTGGCATATCCATCCATGAGGTTTGCGTTGTGCACTCTTTCTGTTATGGAGGGTTTGTAAGCCAAGCCCTCTGCGACATCTGACGCACAGGTTGGTGTGACCCTAACCACTAGAACACACTGCGCTACTCTTGCATTGTAAAGAAACAATTTAATACTGAAACATGTCAAGAGTGAGGCTTTTCAAAAGAGATGGATCATATAGTACCAATTACCTCTATGTGGTCCACCGTAGCTGGTACTTGGATCGGGAGATTAGGCAACTCTGTGGATGCACAACTACTCCTGTGTTATGATGGGCTCGCATCAACATGTGGATGAGGACTTGTGTCGCGCCCCGATTTTCGATCGGGATTAAAAATTGCCTAATAATACATTTTCCAAAAATTTAATAAAAATTTAAAGCAATATAATCAAGTGAAATTGTGCAGGAAATTAAAATTTCCTTTAAAAATTATGGCCGAAAATATTTTTGTAATATTCCCTGTGCCCTAAAGTACTCGCCAAAATTTTTGATGAATTTTTGGAGCTCAAGAAATAATTTTAAAGTCACAAAGTTCATTTAACAAATTAAATTAATTGAAAAACAAATTAAAAGGGTCCCTTTTGTTTTGGGCCGTTTTCGGCCCAAAACCATCTCTCTCTCCCGCGGCCCACGCGGCCTCCTCCCCTCTCCCTCCCGCGCGGCCCACGGGCCATGTCCCTCCCTCCTTTCTCTCTCCTCGGCCCAAGGCGGCCCCGCCTCTGCGTCCCTCCTCCTCTCGGGCCGGCCCGAGGCCGTGGCCCAAGGCCGCCCTAGAGCCGCCGCCGCCTCCCACGCCGCGCGCCCGCTGACGGTGGGGCCGCGGCCGAGTCGTCTCCGACTCGGCCGGCCGCCGAGCCGCCCGCGCCGCCGCGGTTCCCGTCGGATTTTCCGCCGCGCCGCCAAACCCTAATCGGCCCCCCTATATTTTTCCCCTCCCCGCGACCTCCTGTCCCGTTTCCCCACGTGCTGCCGCCCCTCCCGAGCCCTAGCACCGCCGTCGCCGTCACCTCCTTCCTCGCCGGTGAGCTTCGCCGCCTCCTCTCTCTCTCCGCTCTCTCGGCGCCGTCGTGCGCACCATACGCCGGCCGCCGCTAGATCGCCGCCTTGTGCCGCCGCCCGCGTGCACCGGCCGCGGCCGCGCCGCTGCTTCCCGGCCGCGCCTCCGCCCAGCCGTCGTGTCGCCGCCAAAATCCGCCGCCCCGGCTTCGCCGTGTGGTGCCGCACCTCGGCCGCGCCTCCACCGCCTCGCGTCACCCGCACGCCGCCGCCACAGCGCCACCGCCGCCGCCGCTCGCCGGCCGTCCCCGCCGGTGGCCGCGCCGCTGCCCCGCCGTCGCTCGGTCCGACCGCCGCCGCCGTGCCATGGCCGGGTTGGCCTAAGGTTTGGCCGAACCCTAGCCGCCCGCCCGGCCGTAAAGGCCACGCCCGGGCCGGCCCACCTCTCTCCCGGCCCAGCGGCCGTTGGGACGATTGGCCCATCTCCCTCGCAAAAGTCTATTTTGAGTCCCTCCTCGTCCCTTTCCTCGTTGGACCATCGGCCCATTAACTTTTCCCGAGGAAGTCCATTTCACCTCCTCAAGTCCAAATTACCTCCCTTGGCTCATTTCCATTTCCATTTTGCACAAGTCTAGTTTACCTCCCTCTCAGCCCAATTTTTCCCCTTTCACCAGCAAAGTCCACTTCACCTCCTTTTTCCCCTCCGGTTCGTCGACACTTGTGTCGCCGACGCGTGGGCCCCCTTCGTTTAATCCGGTCCACACCCAGACCACGTGGCCGCCCGCGGTTTCGCCACGTTGGTGTCCACGTCGGCGCTACCTCCTCCCTTCCGTCCGCCGTGGCCACCACGTCAGCGCCACGTGGTACGTCCGCACCCGTGCGTGCATGGACTTGGTCCACCGTGGATCGGCCGCCCTTTAACCCGTTGACACGTGGGACCCACCGTTCCGGCGCCGATTCCCTTTGATGATGTCAGCGTAGTCCTTTCCTTTGTAAAATTAATTAATAATTGCGCAATAAATCGGTTTAATTTCCAGAAATTCATTTAAATGGCTCAAAACTCCTAAAATTCATATCTAATTCATACGAACTCCAAATTGAGCAATTCAACTTGCAAAATTCATCTAAAATTGAGCTCTACATGTTTGTTTACTTTAATGTACTGTTTATTTGGTTTTTATTAGAGTTTTTCCTTGTTTTACGTGCCAGCATGTAGATTCCGCCATTTCGGAAGTTCGCGCTCGCGAGGAAAGAAGTCCGGAAGATTGTTTGAAGAAGCAAGGCAAGTCACACATTCCCCTGGAGCATGTTGTACCTATTTTTTGAAATGTTTTACGTTTACAAATAAAGTGCATGTTTTGCTAATTACATGGGAATAAGGTTTACCTATCCGTCCGCTTGTGCCATGTTTACTTGTTAAACCGTCCTTTGTTAATTGTGGGTGATAATTTGACTAGCGTAAGTCACTTATGTTGACTTTGCTAGAATTATATATGCTCAGCCATGCTTAATTACTACTAGCTCATTTAATGGGATAATTACACTGTCACAGTTAGTTTCTAACGAGCAGTTCGCTCGAGACACCCGACCATGTTTTATTGGTTGTAACTATCCAACTAAAATATGACCTAATGGTGGGCTGTGGGTGCATGGTTTTGCTGGTCGCACCCATGGCAATTAAGGACCAGTTCATGGGAAACCCTGGAAGAAAAACAGTGCTTACCACAAGCAAGAATGGGCAACTGTTGGACTCGTAGTATAGCTCTTTCCTAGCCGACGCTCCCCGACAAGGGTGGGCGTGATGGAGTTGGGTCGGTCGGGGATATACCGGTTGATCGGTTGCCAGATTCACCAAGGCACGAGGAGGGGCTGCCCGCTGCTGGTAAGGGAGCGGGGGCGAAACCTGCGGTGTGGTGCGCTTGGTTAGGAGGAGTTATGTGAAAGGTCTTGTCACGATTTCCCCTTTTGCAGTATCGTGGTGATACTTCGGGGCATGGTAACATGTGTGGAATTGTTTCTTGTGGGTACAGTTGCGCACCTCTGAGCAGAGTAAAACTATTCGAATAGCCGTGCCCGCGGTTATGCAATTGGCAGGCAATTTTGTGTACCCTGGTTGATGCCTGGACAGGGACTTAATACACAAAATGGTCTGGAAATTTGGGAAAATTTTCGGGCGTGACAACTTGGCTATGTTGCATGGTCGCGCCCTCGAGCTATGTTCATGTCGGCGAGGACCTTGGCCACCCTTTCTTCGATCCTAGCATCCATGTCCTATTTCAGCTCTTGAATGACCTTCTCCTTGAGCTGCTCCTTCATGCGGGCTTCCCTCTCTTCTTCTGAGGCTTTCCTTTTTTGATTTTGCGAGCTATACTAGGGCAAGCCATGCTTCCATGACACATCAGATCCTACTCCCCGAGTCCAGCCAAGATGTTCTGGATTTCCATGCGCCCTCGTGAGGATGTCATCTTCTTGCCTCTTCGGCACGGACTCAACCTCGCTTTGCGAAGTTTGTTCGGCAACCAACCCCATATACAGAAAATAAGAGTCATCGTTACAGACATGTATGATGTATTACCAAGGGAACTCGCGAGGAGAGCATTACTTAAGTTAGTAGGATACTCACTAGTTGTTGATAGACGATGACATCATTTTGGTTGGGGAATGTAATGGTGCCGTCCAGTTCTGAGCTCGTGGTTCAGGGATGTCAGCAAAAGGGGCAGGGACATTCGCTGCAGCTACAGCTTCATGCTCTTGAGTACATATCTCTTTCTTGCCGATGTACCCCACCGCGCTGAGCCGATATGGGTGCTCATTCCGTTGTTGCAGTAGTCAATAAGCCTTGCTTGAGTCTCTGAACTCTTGAATGTTTCTGACATCGCAGAACTCCTCCCACACCTTCTTTGTTATTTGCGGGTACTCTTCGAATGGGGTCTGATTACCGGGCAGGATGACATATTTCGAGAAAAGCTTCCACTTGAAATTCTTCTAGGCCTTACCCATCTTCTGCAGTGCCTTCCGCTTCAGCCTTTCTTCTGCTTCAGTGGGATAGCCAAACCAGTTGTGTAATGTCGTCCACGCTCGCTCTTTCTCGTCCTCTGGGACCTTGCCGATATCTTTATGTAGGATCTCAAAATGGTCACGTGCTACCTACTCGCAACAGTTAGACCATTTGCCTATGACACTCCTCTGCGCCATAGGCTTACCACTTTCATCCATCTCGGTGATAACTTGTCAGGTGGTCGATAGCCTATTCTGCATTCGAGGGTTCCGACAGGAAACATGTCCACTTGTCCCACCTGACAAGGACTGTTCGTGTTCCTAAGACACTGCTGCAACAAATAAACAACTAAAATTTTCAAACATTTCCTAACAAATATATGCCATGTCATTTTTTTGAAAGTTCATAAAAATTACCTAAAGCATTTCCTAAAATTTTCCAACTCATGTTATCAAAGTTCGTAAAAAATTTCCTATAGCATTTCGTAAAATTTCCTAATAATTTCTCAAATATAACAATGCTCTAATAGCGGTATATATATTTTGCTCTCAGAAGGTAGGCTGCCAACAGAATGGCCTCCTCGCCAAATTACGACAGGCTGCCAATTACATGGCCTCCACGCCATGGTGTAATAGTCATCATTGATCATGTGTGGTAATATAAGCAGAGATACTAGCAACCATCAAATTGACAAAAAAAATCACTAACTTGTAGTTTACATTTTAACAATTTCATAAATGCATCATGCATAATAGCAACCATCAACCATCGTACTAACAGTATATATCTTCCAAATTCCTAATAATTTATAACATTCCTATGCCCATAGCCGATAGTATCAACCATCAATAATTGTCACGATAGCAATACATATCACATTCCTATGCCCATAGCACGAAAATTGCCACACATGATCTCATAATATAGAAATTTCATCATTGAGCAACAAGAATTGCCATACATAATCAAATGACACCATTAAATTTCATAATCGAGAAACATGGAGGACAGAAGATGAATGACAGGGGGCGGCTCACCACGAGGAAGGGGGCCAGCTGCTGCCGTTGTTGAGGGCAGACATGCAGCGGCCGTTGTTCTGGAGGACGGGGGTGCGGCTGCCGGTGCCATGGAGGCCGGGGATGTGATTGCCGGCGTCGTTGAGGCCGGGGAGCCATGGCCCGCATCGTGGAGGCCGGGCAGATGGCGGACCACGTCATCTTCTTGCTATGGGTACGGCTGCCGTCATCGTGGAGGCTGGGGAGGCGGCGGCCGATGTCATGGAGGCCGGGGATGCCGGCGGCTGGCGTCGTGGAGGCGGAGGAGGCAGGTGCGGCCGGCGCCAGGGGAGGACGGGAGTAGCGGTGGCTGACGTCATCGAGGCCGGGGAGGCGGTGGCGGCCGGCGTCGGTGGAGGCGGGGGCCGGCGCCATGGAGGCCGAGGAGGAGGCTATGGCTCGTGGTCTTTGAGAATGGCGCGTAGGGATGAGGCGGCTGGCGGTCGACGACGAGGAAACGGCGGCTGGCAGTCTTCGAGGAGACGACGGTTGTGAGAGAGAGAGACGCGTGAGTGAGTGAGTGAGTGAGAGAGAGAGAGATCTGGACATGAGGGAGTGAGAGGGGAGGCGATGGTCCAACCCTAGTACCCGGTCAACCTCATCTATGACGGGCGAGAGGACAGAGGCCGTCACAGGTGACGTCACCTATGACGGGCACTACTCCATGGCCCGTCACAGGTAATGTCACCTATGACAGGTGATGTCACCTGTGACGGCGCCAACTCTCCCGCTCGTCACAGGTGAGGTTGACCGTCTGACTTTCATAAGTAACTATTTTGACAATATTTGTTGTAACAATATTTTTAACTATTTCATAAGTAATATAATTGTTAACACCAAAATTTGGTAAACCCCGAAATTGTCATCGGCCTAGAGTTAGTATCGGCTTCAAAGTCCTAGAATCGGGTGATGGGAATTATCAGTCACCAGCAGTAGGATTCTTAGTGGATTTGGTTAAGGAAATTAATTAAAGAAATCTTATCCAGAAGATGTCATGTTCGAAGAGGATGCAGCATGACAATTTATCTATTAATTAGGTACAGTCAGTTAGTTTCCTTTTATTTTTAGGAAAGTGTGTTTAGTGTCCAATCAGGACTTATGTTTTTCCTTTTACCTTTAGGAAAGTTTGTGCCATATCCAATTAGGACTCATATCGACCTGACGGTATATATATATACACCGGGGTCTTTGTAAGATATCGCAACGATCACTACATCTACTTTCGGCGTATCGCCACCCTCTTTTCCAAGGTTTTACTTATCAACCGGCGGAACTTGGCACCTGACGCGAGGCTGCATCGGCTTTCAATCTCTGGCAAAGGGGTAAGTCCAACGTTCTGTCGGCCCTAGTGAATATATCGGCTACATTGGTGTTGTTCAATGCTGCATGACTTCGACCTCTTGGATTGCTCTGGTTTGGTTGATATATTTGCCTATCTGATATTTCGATTCTATCTTTAATAGCATTGTGTTTAGAGACGCATCGGTTTAGTTGGGACTGTCTCAGTCTGGTCCGATTTTCTGTCTTAGCTGATATTTCTCTATAATCACAATGATGCTTTAGATAGATTTGTTATATCCATCACATTAGACAGATTTATCAGCTCATTGAGTATTAGATTATTATATATAATCTCGTGCTGCATCAGTTAGGTTCGATCTACTAGATTGTTGTTGATAATCTAAGTCTTGTTAAGCCGATAGGTTTATGCTAATGTTTCATCGGAGGGTTAGCCGATCTTATCCGATGTGTTAAATTTCTTTTTGATGGTTTTTTTGTCTTGGTTAAATTTAATACATGACCACCCTGAAAATCAATCAAAGGCTCGATTGTTTAGACCTTATACTTCCTTTCATACTTAGTGCTGCATCAATTGGGTTTGACCTACTAACTCATGTTTGGAGTTGTTAGAACTAGCTTGCTCTTTGATTGCCGATAAGGGTATCATCGGGGTTTCAGCCGATGAGTTATCCGGACGTTGCATTGGCTCATAAGGATTACATAAAAGTTGGTTTTAGCCGATCGCAACAAAAGTTTCACTGATATCTAATCATTTGGATTTATCGACATCGACTGGTATCGATATCGACTAGAATTACTATATCAGCTTGTCAGCCGATCGGCTCTTTAATCGTCTGTTTATATATCTTGTTAGTTGCAGGATCAAACTGATTGGCACGCCCGCATCTTATCAAATATAGGACCTGCACTAGAGCTAAGCAGATCTCCTAGGCCTTCGTGTGTTTTGACACGGTCGCGTCAACACATCTTTTAGCACTATCGGCTGGACGCGGATTTTTCATCAAAAATAATAATATTTTTTTATTCATTTCGAAGGTAATTTTTTATAAATAATTCATTGTACGTAAATATTTGCTCTAACAATATTATTTTTTTATTCATTTCAAAGGTATTAATTTATTTTATAAATCATGGGTTCTTACATATTTGCTTAGCTATTTCATAGGCAATATTTCATTCAACTTAAATATTTGCTCTAACTATTTTGACAATATTTGCGCTAATAATATTATTTTTTATTCATTTCAAAGATATGAGTTTATTTTATAAATTATTTCATCGGACTTAAATATTTCAAAAGTTCTCCAACATATTTTAAAATATTACATCTCTTCAAACTATTTCCACATAACAGACATGTGTACTATACAAAATTAGACATGATCATACTGGACATAACTTAAAAAAAAGTTATTCCTCATGGTTGACGCGTGCATGTTGAACCTCTTCTTCTTCCTCCTCCTCTTTTAGAGGTATTTCTTGACCCACACCATGGACGTGCTGATTATAATCATCTTCATCTGCAATGTTGTCCAATTCAGCAATTCTCCTATTCCCTTCACGAACTACATGTAGTTTCTTGTTACTCGGGTCAATTATGTAGAAGACTTGAACAACTTATTTTGCGAGAACAAATGGTTCATCCTTGTACGCGTTGTTAGCCAGGTTGACAATAGTGAAATCTTCCTTATCAACTTTGACACTGCGAAGATCGACCCATCGATAATGATACAACGACACTTTGAACTTCAAGTTATCTAGCTCCAATATTTTCTTTACTCTGCCGTAGTATTGATCACGACGACCACCGTCGCTACTTGCATCAATAAGTATCCCACTGTTCTGCACTGCGCATTTTTTGTCTTGCATGACCGTGTGAAATGTGTATCCATTGATGTCATATACTTGCCATGTAGTAGCATCCCATTTTGGACCCTGTGACAACCACTTTAGTGTTTCACTTGACAAGATGTGCTAGTTGGCAATTCGGTTCTTGAACCATTTGTTGAAAAAAAATAATGTGCTTTCTTCTAACCAAACTCTCTGGTCACCTTGGGTTGTCTTGTTGGATTAATCCCTCGTGTTCTTCCAAGTACAACACTACTTCAGTTATATGCTGGAGGACCATGAAATGCGCTTTATCATACACCTTGCGATCCAGTCTGACAATTTTCTGTCCAACAGCATAAATCCCTTCAAGCCTACCTCCGTGATGAGATCGTGGTAATCCAATTGAAGAGGTTTTCGACATGTAGTCTACACAAAACTCGTTGACCTTCTCGGTGGTGTAACTTTCAATGATGCTCCCCTCGGGGTGAGATCAGTTCGGTAGGAAGCCCTTCAGTATCCCCATGTATCTTTCACAATGATACATCTATCTCATGAAAGCAGGACCACAACATTTTGTCTGCTTCACTAGGTGCACGGGAAGATGTTCCATTATATCAAAGAACGTAGGCGGAAAGTACATCTCAAGATGACATAGGGTTTTCATAATTTCTGCTTGTAGTTCATCTAGGCCTTCTGGATTAATGATCTTCTGGCCAATTGCATGGAAGAAAGAGCACAATCGCATTATCGTGTGTCAAACTTTAGGAGGCAAAATATTATTGATGGTAACAGACAGAAGCTGTGTGATAAGGACGTGATAATCATGCGACTTTATTCCAACCAACTTAAGGTCGTCCAATGAAACGAACTTACTAATTCTCGATGAGTAACCAGATGGAACCGTAATACCATTCAGGCATGTCAGCATATCCTTCTTCTCATCCCTCGAGAGAGTGTAGCAGGCTGGAGGCAGGAACACACCTTCGGACTCCGTGGTTATGGGATGTAGCTCGGAACGAATAACCATAACTTCCAAATCTCGTCAGGCGTTGAGACCATTCTTTGTACTATCTGGGTTAAGCAGTAACCCGATAAGACTCTCACAGACATTTTCTCAACATGCATCAAATCTATGCAATGTCAGACCTCAAGATGCTCCCAGTATGGTAGTCTCCAGAATATTAACTTATTCTTCCACATGCTCTTATCTTTTGTGTTTGTGGCTTTCTTCTTTTTTTCAAAATCGTTGGTGATTCCTCTGACTAAGTCATGCACCTTTAGGCCTGTTAGCTCTGGCGGGGGACTGGCTACATCTATGTGTCCATTGAAATTCTTTCTTATATTTCTGTAAGGGTGAAACCTTGGGAGAAATCTCCTGTGACCCATGTAGACTATCTTGCATGAATGCTTTAACCATCTACTTCTTGTTTCATCCATACACTCCGAACAAACTTTTCTCCCTTTGACAGTTCGCCCAAAAAGGTTACCAAGGGACGGATAATCGTTTATGGTGCAAAATAGCAACACGTGGAGGCTGAAGTACTCTCGCCGAGATACGTCCCATGTTCGCGTGCCCTCATGCCATAGCCTTTCAAAATCATCGATTATCAGTTCAATGAACACACTAATATCGTTGCCAGGTTGTCTCGGTCCTTGAACGAGCATGGCAAGCATAATATACTTCCTCTTGAAGCACAACCAGGGAAGAAGGTTATAGTTCACAAGAAGAACTGGCCATGTACTATGACGACTATTCAAATCACCAAATGGATTAATGTCGTTCGTACACAAGGCGAAACGCATGTTTCTCGGGTCCTTTGCAAATTTGGGGTAAATTCTATCGATTGTCCTCCACTGTACTGAATTTGCTGGGTGCCTCAGCTTACCACCGACCTTCCGTTCTTCAGCATGCCAGCGCACTAACTTAGCTTGTTTAGGATTCACAAACATTCTCTTCATGTGCTCGGCAATTGGGAGATACCACACCACCTTTGCGGGGCCATCCCTCTTTGACTTACGACCTTCACCTTCACTTATGTCTCGCTTGTATGGGATTCACAAACATTCTCTTCATGCGCTCGGCAATTGGGAGATACCACACCACCTTTGCGAGGCCATCCCTCTTTGACTTACGACCTTCACCTTCACTTATGTCTCGCTTGTATCTAGAAGCCTCATAGACAAGGCAAATATCCAAGTCAACAAATTGTTTGTAATACAATATGCAGTCATTCCGACAAACATGAATTCTTTTGACCTCCAGACCCAATGGGCATAAGACTTTCTTTGATTCATATGTTGTCTGTGGTATTTTGTTCCCCTCTAGCAACATGTCCTTCAACAGCTCGAAAAGTTATGTAAAACTCTTATCTGACCAACCATTACTTGCCTTAAGCTTCATGAGTTCCAAGCCAGAGGATAACTTAGTGTGCTTTGTCTTACACCCATCATACAAAGACATCTCAGAATTTTCCACCAACTTACTAAACTTCTCAAAATCTCTCGGTGTGATATGGGTCTTCAACATCACGCAATATTTTAGACAAAGTTTCAGGATCCACATCTATGGTATCTCTGCCTAATGGAGATGGAACACACATGTCATCTCGAACTGTTGGGTCGTTCAATACATCCGGCACTTCATCAGCCGCAACATCCGGTGTCTCTTGCTCTCCATGCTTGCTTCAACATCTGTAGTGATCCTTGAATCCTTAATGGATTAGATGAGAATGCACCCATGAACTCTCTTAGAACATTTTCTCATTTTTGCAATCCGCACATGGACATATCATATATTTGTTCATCCTCTTTTTTCTATCATTATCCACAAATTTTGCGAATTCAGTGGCCCCCTCCCTATACTCTGGGGTCAAATGGTGAATATCATACATCCAACTTTGATCCGTCTACAATAAATAACATAGAAAGTGTAAGACACAATACGTAATACGTTATGTCGGTCACATGGAACCGGGGGTGTCGAGATCAAAGGGAAGGGCGGCCACGGTGATCCACGTGGCCCGTTCCCCCGGAGGGGTCGGGCCCGAGGGTGATATGGCGACTACCCTCCTAGTCTCCCCCCGGGGTCGGGCCGCTCCCGATTCTGCCCCGAGGGCTGGGGCGCCTCGACCCCCTGTGGTTTTGGTGCCACGTGCGCAGGTCAGGTGAGCATGGCAGAGCTCACCTAACCGTATTTATGGCGGTTCAGACGAGCGCACTACGCCGCATTTAATGCGGCGTGGTGCATGCCTATCCGGTCCGTGACCGGTCACAGCGAGTGACCGATCACAGACCGGTCAGATCGCGGGTTAGGTGGCGTCAGGCGGCCTGTAGCACGCCTCGCCCCGTCCCGTCAGAATGATGAGAGCCCTCTGTCTCTCGTCTCTCAGCCGGAGCTGGCGTGCCAACTCCCGGAGTTGGTACGTCAGTCCCGGTCAGATGCATTCCAGATTCCGACGCAGGTAAGACGAGAAAGTCGTCCGCCATTTAATGAAGGTCGAAGCGGGCGTCCCCCGGATGGGTTGGCTTGGGGAGCAGAGGCGTGCTGCGGCCTCTGTCTGAGGCTGCTTCCGGCAGTAGGATAACCCTAATCGTAAAAGAATGTTTTCTTTCTTAGGCAGCTCGTGGCCCATGTGGTAGCCCCTTGCCATATAAAAGGAAGCCCAGGCCTAGGAGAGACGGGATCGGACTCTAGCTGATTTGGTCTAGAGGCTGAACTCTCTCTGGATCCCTTCACATTCACAGATCTACCAGAACACAGGAGTAGGGTATTACGCTTCTCAGTGGCCCGAACCTGTCTAAACCGCCTGTGTCCACGCGTTCTTTCTCGCTGAGATCCCTCAGATCAGGGGCTAAGAACCTCACCTTGCGCCCCCGGCCGAACCGGCAAAGGGGGACCTACACGGTCTCTCGGTGAGGAGTTTCACGCTCCGTCACGTTAGAAAATAATAATTATCACAATTTTTTTACCTCCAATTTCTAGCAAAAAATCGCCCCTCCCTCTCCCAACTGAAATGTGAACAGTGCATTGGGTCGGGATGGAAAATAGTTGGCAGTTGGGGGTATATATAAGCTACAACTCACCTCAAATGGATTAAGGCTGCATCCCGTTTGAGATTTGATCATACCTTTGACGGGCCAGAACTTTGTGGCCTGTCACAGGTATCTGGTCACTTGTGATCGGTCGAAAGTGGCACCCGACGGAGAGACACTTGTGTCGGGTGGCACTTTCGGCCGTCACCTATTTGAGATGAGTTGATTATACTTTTGATGGGTCGAAACTTTGCAGCCCATCATAGGTATCTGGTCACCTGTGACAGGCTGGAAGTGCAACCCGATAGAGGGACAACTTGTGTCGGGTGTCACTTCCGGCCCGTCATAGGTAACCCGATACCTGTGACGGGCCACGGCCATAGGGCTCACCGATGACAGCCTCCCGTAGGATCCGTCAAAGGTGACGACCACCCGTGATGAGCACTTCGACCCGTCACTGATGGGCCGTCAGAGATGAGCGGTTCTGGCATAGTGATATTTGGTGTATAATTAATTTGTTGGTTCTATTTCTATAAATATTTTTATAGAACTAATCTCCACCGTTAATCCATCATGTTTTGTATTATGATCTAACGGTGCATATCACTATCCTTTTTATTTGATCTAACGAATATAATTTTAGAAGGGAATTGCTAAAGATTACCGTAAGTTTTTTTAAACTTTTAAATGTAACAGTAGTAACTACACTTTAAGTCTTTAACTATATTAGGACTATAACATAATTATACTGTAAATTCTATAAGTTAAATTCTATACAACTTATGTACAAGTCATATAGAAATTACCTAAGTGATAGTTACAGTGCAATTAATTACATTATTATTATACTATAAGTTAATTATATTTGACAGATTTTTCAACAAAAGAACTTGCTGTGGTATTTTATGATAGTCTCCAGCTTAACGAATCATTAGAAAAACAAAAGATTTGTGCCTTCCATCGTTACCTCTAGATCAATCGGGGATATCAGGATTCAAGCGATCCTTTTGCCATGATAGTGCCAACAAAGTCCATAAGCCTTTAATTTGTTCTTGTTTCTTCATATCATAACATGCGTCGTCTCCTCTTTGTTCCCCTCACCACTCGGTCCCTTCCCATGTTCTATATATCCGTTTAGCCTCCCCCAACCATGATCGTAACCTTAAGCATGATTGCTCTAATCTTGTTGTGCATCTAATCAGGAAAAAAAGAAGAAGTCCAGATAGTACAAAATATGAGTTTGAGTCCAGAACAATCAGTTGTATATAACTTGAACAAAAGAGGTATATGAAAGTACAAGTGAATCGCCCGTTTTTATTGACCAGCTTAACTTTTTTAAAATTAAATTAGCCAGCTCATACAATTCAATATGGTCTTAAATATATGCATAGTTCTCCATGTGATAAGCATATACATATATATATATATATATATATTGGTCATTAGGCATTTGCGTTAAGTTGTATATATTGACGCAAAGTGAGTTATCGATGTGGTTCAATACCATCTTAATTGAACTTGTTTGTTTTAATTCCATTTTCTAAAAGTGAATTGAATTTCTTTACTCTTGACTCTTGAGGTTCCTTAATTAACTGTACAGGCAGATGTACATGCATATATCAGCATATGACTGATCAGTACTGTTTGCGTTGCCTGCTTTTCCCGTGTCATGGAGCCATGCATGGAGGAGGACCGGCCGGTTAATTAGGTACCTGCAGGGACTACTGGTGGTTGCAATAGTGGTGGGTTCCAAAATGGACGACAAATACCATGACAGCACCCAAAAAGCTGCGTGCATGTGCTTGTCAACCATAGCAGTGCTAGCTTGAAAAATCAAACTCGATATATTCGAAAAATCAAACTTGATATCCTTTAAGCAGAGGCGGAGGGAGGGAGGGGGGGGGGGGGGGGCGGGGGGAGGCCAGGCCCCCCTGACACGCTAGTAATTATGTAGGATATAGGTAGTATATACAGCTGTAATACGTATATAATTGTTATTTGGCCCTTTCTATTCAGTCCAGTTTATGGCCCATAAGAAACAACACAGCCCAATAGGCCTAATGATTGCTGCTCGGCTGCTCCCTTGGTTATTTTCCTAGAAAACGAAGCATCAGTCAAGCGAGCATCGAGCATCGTCCGCTGCCTGCGACTGCTATTCGACGTTTAGTCTTCGACTCTTCGTCTCCTTCACTCCTTGGATTGCCGCTCGGCAGTTCGCCGGACGACGGCCGCCGGCGCCGGACATCGCCGTGCCACGCGCCCACACCGGCAGGTCGTCGCCACGACACCACCCGCCACCGTGCCGCCGGCTGCTGTTCAGACTGACATAGCTATCTATCAGTTTACTTTACATTGTCCATTGCCCCCCTATCCTCAAATTCTGGCTCCGCCCCTGCCTTTAAGTAATAATTACATCAACAATATATACATGTACGTTATATTATTATATTCATATTTTAAAATACTTTTATATAATACTAATTTTATATAGTTGTTGATGACATAATATGAAATAAATTAATAATCAAAGTATGTTATTGAAGACCGCATAAAAAATATATGTCTTATAATTTGTAACAGAAGGAGTACTTTTTTTAATCGTAACATTGTAACACTTTCTAGGTAGCCACTCTCTTCGCTTTAAAATATAACAACTTTTAAGGTTTAAAATTTATCTAAAATATAACTTCTTCATTGCATACCTACTCTATATCTAAATCAATCAAAACCATCGTCTCTTATTTGATTTCTCCACATTCTTTTTTATCTTAATTAATTAATCATAATCATCTTTTATTTAATTCCGTCCAAAAATACCAAAAATATATAGTTTTATCTTTTTTGTTCTGAAATTTAAGTTTAATGTTTAAATTTATAGTATTAGAATGTGATTAGATTTTTATATTTTAGAAGAAAAGTAGTAGCTAGATCGTCTGACAATTAAATTGCATCTACTGATCTACTACACGCTACGTTACGTACCATATGCCTATGCATTATTGCGCATATCAAGCCGTTAACTGTCATGTAGAAACAGTGACACCATCCACGTAGTACATATATGTGTCGATCGCGCACGACATGATGAGTTGAGGCCTCAACAGCTGACGTACATACGTGCCGAAAATATTCTAGGCAGCACGTACTATTCTCTAGCATTTTTGTACCCTGCCGATGCTTTTAATTCTTGATGCTGTTGTGGTTTAGTGTAGCACGTGTTCAAAACTACAAAACTGCCTAGGGACAGAGGCTCAAAACTTTAGTTTCTAGCAGCTTTACCAGTAGCAGGGGGTTAAAAAGGTTCGGGTGTACTACTCCCTCCATTAAAAAAGAGGAAACCAACTTCTCGCGAGGACTGTCTAGGTAAATAGGGAGCCAAAAAGTTGATTTTTTTCAATAACATATAAAGCATATTTTCTTCGTCCTAAAATAAAATAAATGCAGCCATTTAATTCAAATTTGAACTAGAAGGCTGCCCTCATTTTGTAACGAAGGAAGTACCACTTATCACTTTAGTTTTCAAATTTTCTCGCTAGAAACCATATGATCTTCTAATATATTTTTTAACAAACCAACACTAGACGGTGCGATAATTCATTGAATAAAATAGAAAAAATTACAAGGTTAGCATTCTAGAAGAGAGTAGCCATGAAAGAAAAAGAAAAAAATCACTGCCTCGCATCGGTAACACCTACACAAAACCCTGGAGAAGGCTAGAACTGGACCGGCCACTGCTAGACCAACAAAGAAGTTACAACCAAACCGCCCAAACCCAAACCCACACAGCCTAACATCGCGCTCAGCTCTATCCACGCCTTTGAGATTGAAGGGGACAGAGTGAGAGAGAAGGATGGACCTGCTCTCCCATTCAAAGCCCACCAATATGGCTAGCTTGTGTTAGCTAGGATGTCATCGCAAGAGGACAAACTCCTAGAAAGGGCACAAGCAAGTTGTCTGAGAGAAGCTTTTAGAAGGAGGCTTCCTAGATGACGTCTCTAGGGAGAAAAGTGACAATGAACAATGCCGAAGCCGTCCGTCGAGGTCTCGAGGTGAACCAAGATAGGGTTTTCGCCCGGCAGCCTCACGAGAGAGAGAAGGAAGGATCGACAGCGCCCCCAAGAGGGAAAACGATGCCCGAAGCACCGTCTTACCGGCTCGGCAATTGTGGAGCTAGGTTTTGCACCTGTCGCCCGTCCCCTGTTGATCCGCAGCTATTGCTCCAATGCTCCAACACCGACCATCCGCCGTCAGCGCAAGGACATCGGTGACCCGGCACCCCCCGCCGGTCAATCGCCGCATGCCTCTGTGGCACACCCGCCACGTCGGCCTTCCTGTCATCGTTGCGTCCTCCAGTGGCGTTGGCCGGCCCGGCCTCCTTGCAGGCACCCGCACCGACCTTCCACTGCTGCTGGCTACGCCTCCGCGCCACGCCGGCCTCCTTCGCTGCTACACCTCCACGCCGTGCCAGCCTCCTACACCACCGGACGTGGATCCTCACGCCGCGCTGACCTCCTGTCACCGGAAGCGCATCTTGCAACGTGCCGGCCTCCCGCCGACAGTCGCGCATCTCGCGCTGTGCCGGTCCTACCGTCACCACCGGCCATGCCTCAACGCGTCGCACCGGCCTACCGTTGCCGTTGACCTCCCTGTTGCTCCACAACACGTCATTGGCTGCCGCCACCGTGCCTCTCCCTGGCTGCCCCTCCGTTCATTTCCCAGCGACGCCCAATCGCCGAGAATGGGAATGAAGGGAGAAGGCCCCACCGCCGCTGTCCTTGTCGCTGCCTGGCTTTGCTGGTTGCTGCTTGGGCGACGGCAAGGTGGAGGAGAGGAGGGAGGGGAGGGTGGAGGCAGGGCTTGATGCGTCACCGTGTCACCCTGGAGCGGAGCGACACGGGGACCTTGACTGTTTCGTCATTTTCTAATAATAGTTTTTAGAGAAATTCCAAGAAATGCTATCGACAAGTATAGTATTCCACGTTTTGCCATTAACGAACACTAATTCTAAAGAAATGACATCGTACAAGCCAGTTTGTCCAAAAAATGCCATTGCTGTTAAAGTTCTAGCCATTCCTCTCCGTTAAAATGTGATGGGGTTAACGGAGCGGAATGGATAGAACCTTGACGATGATGATATTTTTAGGACAAGTTGATGGAGAAGACTACTGCCTGAACGTCCAATGCAACGTAAAATATCGGACGCTATCAGAGTACTATGTCAGCAAGCTAGCTGCTAGCCAATGATACCACATGCATGCATTGATGAACGCAATACTAGTAACCTTTGAGATGATTTATTTTCCAAACCATTTATCCGTTTGTCATTCTGATTATATCGTTTTATTCGTTATAATTGAATCCTTACAACAAGATCTCGTACGATTATATTTTAATTAAAAAATTATATGATTCAATCATTAATTTTTGATGTTTCAGGTATGAGAAGAAAATGTTTCAGCTAGAATTCGACTATGTTGCATATTTTAAATTTTTTATATGATAGATGTTGTTTTAGTGTTGCACACGGAATCAATAAATATATTATGATGTTCCATTACTTTATTTGCAAATGTTGCACAAGGTTTGTTTTGAATGTTTTATCAAGTATATTATGTGCAATATTTACAAAGAACTAGTGAAACATTATTTATTGAAACATCTAAATAACACGGTGTGCAACACTAAGAAGAGTGAAAAAAAAGTCGTCGGAATATAGTCATGTGAGATCTTGTTATCAAAATGTAATTGTAATGAATCCAACCATATAATTTGTTCGCAGTTTGTATAATAATTGGAGAGAAAAATACCATTTAAATTTTCAATCAACATGAACAGCTTCGCTAAACCTGACTTCGTGCACCTACGTACCATGCGCTCACCCATACTGTTCTCCTATGCTGAGAAATGTTTGATCTTTTCCTTCCACCCGAACGGTTGATAAGTATTTTCTCAAGTTGACTCGTACTATGGAGTTTCCTAGAAGTTGCTTTTGTCGATAGCTTTTTTAGAGTAAGACACTTGTCAATGACATTTCTTGAATTTTATTTTTTTTGCTAGTGGAACTTAAGAAGATAATTTCACGAGAATAAGTACAACCATTGAGTTTGATATGGACTTCTTGGTGTGGTAGACATTATCTCGAAATTATTTTCCTATAACACTTGACACAATACGAAATACTCTAAACATCAATCCACCAAAATATTTGTTCTCATTATCATTCCTAACCTCAGCAGAAAAATTACCGTCGTATGTTGCATGAAGGTCCATATTATATCTTCCCTCCAAATAAGCAAAATTGCATAGCCAGTATGGACCAGTTATTTGTTACCGTTTACATTCCCTGATATATAAAATCTCAAAATAAATTGACTAGTTTTTTTACGAAAATAAAGTGTTGGATCTTAATTTGAATAATTCATCATCGTTTGAAAATTAATAATTATGTACAATCAATGTGTATATAAATAACTAAAACATTTATCATTGAAGCATATATATGTAATACGTGAGTTTCCAACTAGTTTCTTTAGCTTTTTTGTTTACTGTTAATTAAATTGTTTATGTTTTTTCATATATATTGTTGGTACATTAGAAATGATACTAGTTGTTAAAGTCCCATGGTCACCCAGCCCTATCGATCTAATATAAAATCTTGGCTCCACCCAGACGTACAATTGTTGGGCACAACATGGAGAGTTCAAAAGATAGTCTTCGCTCTTAATTTAAATCTTTAATCATCGTTTGAAAATTAATAATTTCATCAATGTATATATATATCTATTTTGGCGACATACATTTGAGCATATAACCCTTATTATGCACACACACTGCTATACCAAAGAAAAGAGTTGATTAATTGAACAACTTAGTCCAATGATAAAAGTGTGCAAGTAGAGGGATTGTAAGTGTATATATATATATATATGTAACCACAACGTTGCGAGAACCGTCCGATTCCTGACACGTGTCGTGACATCTGACTGTCGATCTTCCGTGGCAGACAGCGTGGCGTGTGTACGTTCGTGTGGTCCATCCATACGTGGATGTGTGACGTGTCCGGTTACCCGCGCTTGCTTGCGATCTCGAAAGGTCAGAGGAAGTCGACGCCAAACTCGTCGTCCAGCGCGCCGCGGCCGAGGTCGAAGCAGGACTCCGGCATGTCCCGCGACAGCGACCTGATTGGGAAGCTCGCCGCGCCGCCGCCGTCCAGCCTTTGCGGCGGCGTCGGTGGCGTCGGCTCGTGGTGGTGATGGTGGTGGTGCCAGGGGCTGAACCTGGCCGGGACGTCGAACGGCGGGTACGGCGGCGGCTCGGCGTCGACNCGGCGGCGGTTCGCCCCCGCCGACGACGACGTTGCCGCATGTCCACGCCGTGCTGTTGCTGTTGCTGTTGCTGGAGCTGTCGCCGCCGCCGCCGGTGTAGGCGCTGTACGTGCCGGCGTCGGACACGACGTCTACGCCGCCGCCGACGCTCCCGCCGTAGTCACAGAGGGTGTCCGACCGGAATGACGAGTGCTCGCCGGCGGCGCCGTAGGGAGATGACGACTGCATCGTCGTCGGCACGTTGGTCACGGACAGCGGGTCGAAGCTGACGGCCGGCGAGTGCGGCGGAGCGAGGGAGTCGCTGCTCCCGGCGGCGCCGCCGATGGCGAAGCAGTCGTCGACGTCGTCCATGAGATGCTGCTGCTGCTTGTCGTCGTCTTGCTGCTCTTCTCCGGCGGCGCCGCCGCCGTCGTGGAGCGGCTTGTGGGTGGCCGGATCGATGCCCCTCTGCCGGAGCTTCTTCTTGAGGCACGAGTTCCAGAAGTTCTTGATCTCGTTGTCCGTCCGGCCGGGCAGCTGCGACGCAATCTGGGACCACCTGATCACAAATCCATGTGCAAACATTGGAGTCGTGTCAGACTCGTAACAACATTTCGGTAGCCAAAACGGCACTATCAGCTTATGCATCGACGTCGTTACAGACATGTGTACGTATGATAAAGACTCAACATGATATCAGAGAGCAAGACGCATGTACAGTTGGGTGGTAAGAACTTAGAGGTTGTTGATTAAATTAGCGATTCAATAGTCAAACCTAGTGGTTGTTAGTTAATTAGCACATGGTTTATGTTGACTAATCTGAAACATGTTTGTCTAGTCTAGCTAATCACGTAGTAGCAGCTATATGATTCAGAGCCTTACTGTGTGAGGAAAAAAAGTGATCGAAAACTTTTGGAATTTTTTGCTGAATTATTCAAATGTTTCAACTTTTTTTTTTTGCCAAACGCTCATCCTACTGGGACCCACTCTTGGATCCAGTTAAATATTGGAAATTTCAAACCGGAATTGTGAACCCTGAAGATCACCTGTTGCCCAGGATTTTATGGAGGCTGATGATGAGCTCCTCCTCCTGCTGGGAGAAGCTGCCTCTCTTGAGATCAGGCCTCAGGTAGTTGATCCATCTAAGCCTGCAACTCTTGCCACACCTCTCCAATCCTGTACACAGCAAGTCAGCAACACACACTATATTATTACACACTGTCAGAGAGTGAGAGATACAAAGAGAGAGCTAGCAACTAAATTACGATATGTTTATATATGATCGAGATCTTTTTGAACAAAACACACATATAAACACATTTCTAGTGAGCATTATGCATTATACAGAAAATGATGAAATGATAATCTGATATATAAACACATTGATATAATTAATTAGCATTATTATGCAGGAAAAGAAGAGACTAAACCAAGCTTATCTTGGCTTGTCACTTTGCCATTTGGTTATGCATGCATACACTGATAGATGGACGTACCGGCGAGCTTTGGGACGGAGCTCCAGCAGCCGACGCCATAGCGGATGATGTGGTTGTACAGCTTCTCGTCCTCCTCCGGCGACCACAGCCCCCTCCTCAGCTTCGGCTTCGGCGAGCACGCCGCCGCCTCTCGCCCCATCGCCGCCGGCGGCGGCGAATCACCTTCGCCGCGCCCGGCGCTGCGTCGTCGGCCAGCCTCAATAACGACGACGAGAAATCGTCTACGGCCGGCAAGTCAGGCGGCAGCAGCAGCTGTTGCTATAAAAGCGGTGGTTATCTCGTCTCTCAGTTGAGCGAGCTTGAGAGGCGACAGCAGGAGGCAGTTCGATGCTTGTGCCTTAAGCCAAACATAATAGCGGATTAAAGCTAGTGTGGCTAGCAGCTTAACCAAACAAAGAAAGAAAGATTAAAAAAACTTAAAGGCACTGAGAGGAGAGAGAAAACTATCCCAAATTACAACCAACGAGAGATCTAGACGACGACATGATCAGTTTAATTTGATGCATGATAAAGTGTGGGGTTGAAGCAAGCAAGCAACGGAAGAGAGAGAAAGAAAAAAATAAAAGGGCGTGTCATTATTTAAGGGGGGGAGAGAGAGAGAGAGAGAGGCGAAGGGAAGAGGTAGCTTGAGGTGCAGGGAAGAGGCGATCAAGTACAATAATCTCTGATCGATCCATCGACAACTAACGCATGGAGCCTAGCTATTGCATGTGAGGGCAACCGTCTCGTCTCTCATGCATTATCATCGTCATCCTCGTCGTCGCCATCATCATCGTCGTCATCTGCACTGTGTGCCTGGGTCTATTACATGTGTGGTACTGTGTTAAAGGCACTTGATTAATAATTTGCCTTTATCATTATTGTTGCCATATATATTGCCTACCTTTTTTCTTGTCATCTCCCTTTTTTCCCTTAACGGTTCAGGCTGGTTGGTTGGGTTTGTTTATTGTGAGTAAACATGCACGCATGCTTGTCAATTATCGCACGGGATCACGAACACATCAGGACAATCCCAACCCAAAAATTATCAAGTAGTTTTTATATTTGCCATGTCATATACACACTATGTATAGAAACTATATACCCATGAATGGTGTCTTCAAATTAATTTCTCATACAATCACTTCTCTTCACTCTCCTTTTATCTACCTATCTCTTTGTTTTCATTCTTGGTTCTGGTGTAGAAATGGTTTCTTGCATAAGAAATGGTGTCTTACCTCTCTCCTCATTAACTCTTTTGTCACATTAGATTTTTGCTTATGTGACAGTGTGTTTAATGCTATGGACACTAGCTGAGGTGGAGGATTGAGACTACCCTCATGCTATAAGGATAGTTTTTTCACCACGTGTGTCAATGCTTTCTCTATTCCAAAATATAAGATGCAACCACCAGTCCACCAAGCTAAAGCAAAGACCAAGAAAGCATTATTATCATCTCTTGTTTAGATCACCCCAATAAATATAATATATGTAGCCAAAGATATTAGAGATCGATCTTGAGGGTGCATGATTAAAAAAATGAATTTAGGGGTGGGCAGGAGAGGTGCTGGTTAATTGCATGCATTCATTCTTGTATTATGAAATATTGAAAAAGTAGTTGCACCCTATATTTTGGAATGGAGGGAGTATGACCAAAGGACTATGTAAAAAGTTGTCGTAAGTTTTTAGGTGAAAAAAATTAATGTATGGTATAATTGCATTGTTTGCAATGTACTCTAACAATTAATTTCTTTTTTTGGAACACACAAAAGGAATGCACGTCATTCCATTAAGATGAAAGAAAGAGT